>JAUZST010007242.1:0-39672 GCA_034779995.1 Parotocinclus haroldoi | reverse complement strand
ACATACAAACACACAAACACACACACACACAATCACACACACACAAGCCAATGCCAATTTAGAGTAATCAGTTAACCTAACATGCATGTCTTTGGACTGTGGAAGGAAACCGGAGTACCCGGACTAAACCTATGCAGACACAGGGAGGACATGCAGACTCTACACAGAAAGGTCCCAGGTTGCTCCACCCTGAAGCAGGGACCTTCTTGCTGTGAGGCAGCGGTGCTTCCCACCGAGCCACCTTGCTGCCCAAAATAGCTGTTTCTCCAATTTTATTGGAAGGTAATCTGTTGTGCCATTCTGGTTAAGTTCAGGGTTGTGTAGAATTTATTATTCTGTCATTCCAAGACATGACACCACATCTTAAAACATACTTATGGATAAAACATGTTATTTACAGGATAATGAGGCCTAAGCTTCACATTAAGCATATTAAAATGCTTTGGCAAGATAGCTGCTCTAAGAATTAATTAAGCATTGTTACATTAGACAGTCCAAAACATGGTTATTATGCTGTATTTTTTGACACATAACACTTTGTGACCTTGTCTACAATAACAGTTCACAACACCTGCAAAGACGCACTTAAATGCATCTGGCCACAGATTTTCTCCCACCAAACAAGACACGAACCAACCAGAGCAAATTTCAGTGTATCAGTTATTCTGGATAAGGCCGTTTGCTAAATGGCTAAATGTAATGAAATGAAAGTTTAATTCCAGTCAAAAATAATAAAGTCAAAAAGTAGTCCATCTGTTTATATTTTTTAATAATTATTATAATTTATAGCAACTGCAATAAAATCCTGAGAACTAACTGTATTTAAACACAGCTGTCTGCTTAATGTGGTGGACAGGGAGTAAAAATAGACTCATACGCATCGCAATGCAGTATATACATACAAACAATTTATAATGTAACGTGAAAAAGTGGAACGTGGAAATAACAGAAATGCAGCCCGCTTGGACAGTCTGTGAAATGCACATAACACAGGCTCAACGGAGACAGACAAGCGCTGTGACAGCTTCCACCCAACTCAAAGAGAGCAAAGCAAATTCCCAACTCTATCGCAGCATTTATTGGCAGGGATTTGTGTCCACATTCAGTCTTAAAGAACCAGGGCTATGTTGTGCACTTTGGAGCTGAGATGCAGAGCCCCATATAAAAAATATTTCATGCAAACCATATACTAGAAAACTCTGAAAATACTTTTAACAGACTTAAGTCTGACACTCTCTTACATCCAAAGACACGTCACAGACTATGATTTTGCACAAACTGGGGATCTTTTATGGTCGCTGTTTGCAAGACTTCCACTAGATTACATTTGAGTTTATTTTAAAACGTATGAGAATAGACAATAATAGTAGTAATAATAATAATTAAGGGGCAGCACGTTGGGTCAGTGGATAGCACCGCTACCTCACAGCAAGAAGATCCCGCGTTCAATCACAGGGTGAAGCGAACTGGGTGGAGTTTGCATGGGTTTACTCTGGGTACACTGATTTCCTCCCACAGTCCAAAGACATGCGTGTTAGGTTAATTGGTGACTCTAAAGTTGCCCTTAATGTGTGACTGTGTGTGTGATGGTGTGCGTTTGCCCTATGATGGATTGGCACCCCATCTAGGGCTTCCCTTGCACCCAGAGTTGCCCTGCGCGGGCTGGCCCAAAGCCCTGCGTATATTAAGTGGAAGATAATGGATGGATGGATGGATGGATAATAATAATGATAATAATAATAATCAACAGTAAATAAAAACATAGGCTGTAAAATAAACCATGTGTCTTAAGTAAAATGATAATACCACATTTCATTAAATTAAATGCTGTATTACTTTCAAGTGTTATTTCAGTGTTTGAATCTTACACATTTTAATCATTTCCCTCACTTGTTGTAGTGCAATAATTTATATAGAACTCCGATAAATATGGAAAATAATAAATGCAAAAAAAAAAAACAACCCCAAATCAGAAACAGTACAAAAACAATGCAAAATGGAAAAAGCCTATAAAAATAATTTATTATTATAAAACATATTCTACATTATTATTATATATTATAAATGTTATTTAAAATTTACTTTGCCTTTTATTTAACTGCAGACTGTATGAATCTGTGATATTTCATGTTTAGTCAGGCCTGCAATACATTCCAAAAAAAGCTTGGACAGTAAAGTCTTTACCACTTTACAATGTTGCCAGTTCTTTTTACCAGACACAAAAGATGCTTTGGCACAGAGGATACCAAGTGATTTAGTGTTTCATGTGTTATTTTGTCTCAATCTTCCAGCAAGCATGTTATAAGATGTGCAACAGTAACGGGGTCAACTTTGGCGCATTTTAAAATTCTAAATTCTTCACACATTCTGCCCTATTGGGGACAGGACATCACCACAGACAATCCAGCCCAGTACCCATACTAGCTTCTTCTGCAGCCATGCCTTTGGAATGTGTGCAGCATGTGGTTTTACATAGACACCTCTTCTGAAGAGGTCTATTCCTTGAATCGTTTAAAGATATTATACATTGCAGAGAGAGAAATCCCTCCCTTCCAATATTTACATTACTTTTAAACATTTCAATAATTTTCTCATGCATTTGTTAATAAACGAGATCCTCTTGCCATCGTTGCTCCTCAAAGTCCAAAGTATTTCATGGACACTGCTTTTGTACCAAACCATGATTACAATCACCGGTTGACATCACATCATTATTCAGTTTTTAAAAAATTCTTTACTAGCTCTAAATTTCCCCCGTTTTTGGCATTTGTTACAAAAATGTCTATTAGCAAATGCAATTATATTTACCAGATAAAACATGAAAAGTCTCAGATTCATACTGTCGGTTTCAAAATATATAGATGCATTGTGCAGCTTTAGTGGTTGAGTTCAACTGGTCATGAAAAAATGGTCCTACCTCCCTACCTAAGTGCTTTACTAACTGCATTACTGCCTTTAAGATACAAAAACAGACAACAGACAACAGGCATACACAAGAGACACATTTCTGTTTTAGTAATTTATACTATTGGCAACCTTCACCACCAGTGCTGTCTACTTGAGCCACCATCAGGTAGGAGATACAGGAGTATCTGTGCCAGAACTACTCAGCTCAGAAACAGCTTCTTTATATATATATATATAGTAAGGAAGTGGGCCAAGGAGAAGAAGGGCTGGACCGTTGGCCAGTGGTCCAAGGTCCTCTTTTCTGATGAAAGTAAAGTGTGCCTTTTATTTGGTAATCAAGGTCCAAGGGTTTGGAGGAAGACGGGTGAGGAACAAACTCTTGCTTGAGGTCCAGTGTGAAATATCCACAGTCAGTCATGATTTGGGGTGCAGGTGTTCGTTTTTTTTAAATCCAAAGTCACCAAAACAATGTTTTAAAGGATTTCATGATTCCTTCTGCTGAGGATCTGTATGAAGATGCAGATTTAATCTCCCAGCAGAATCTGGCCCCTGCCCATGCCATCAGAAGCACCAAAACCTGGTTTGATGCCCATGCCATCACAGTGCTTGACTGGCCAGCCAAATCACCAGACCGAAACCCTATTGAGAATCTATGGGGTATTCTCAAGAGGGAACTGAGGGCCACCAGACCCAACAACAAAGAAGAGCTGACGGTAACCATCAAGGAAATCTGGGCTTCCATAACTCCCTAGCAATGCCATTGCAGCTATTTGCTAAAATCAAAAACGTTCATTTTATTTATCATTTATGTAAAACTAAAATACCACATGGTCATAAGTATTCAGACCATTTGCTCAGTATTTAGTAGAAGCAACCTTTTGAGCTAGTATAGCCATGAGTGTTCTTGGAAATGATTGTAACTTGTTGGCAACAAGTTTTTCACACCTTGATTTGGGGATTCTATGCCATTCTTCCATGCAGATCCTCTCCAGTTCCATCAGGCTGGATGGTGAACATTGGTACACAGCCATTTTCAGGTCTATCCAGAGATGCTCAATAGAGTTTAGGCCAGGGCTCTGGCTGAACCAGTCAAGAATGGTCACAGACACTCCTTTGTTCATTTTAGCTGTGTGCTTAAGGTCATTGTCTTGTTGGAAGGTGAACCTTCTGAGGTCCTGAGCACTCTGGAAGAAATTCTCTTCCAGGATATGTCTGTACTTGGCCACATTCATCTTTCCTTCAATTGCAACCAGTATTCCTGTCCCTGCAGCTCAAAAACACCCCCATAGCATAATGCTGCCACCACCATGTTTCACTGTTGGGATTGTATTTACAAAAAAATCTACAAGCCTGTTCTTTTTTTGTCAAGCTGGGATGCTAAGTGTACATTAATGAGAAATAAAAACTTATTTTGATTTTAGCAAACGGCTGCAATGAAAGAGTGTGAAAAAAATGTAAAGGGGTCTGAATATTTTCCCACTGTGTGTGTGTGTGTGTGTGTATATACACACACACACACACATACATACACACCATATCAATATCCACATGTAGATAATAAAATATCCTTATTTATCATCAATTTACCACAAACTGTTATAATTGCACAAAGCTACCACTCTGTAATTCCTGTTACAGTTCACATTTTCCTCTGAGTACTAAGTACAGTTCAATCTATCTATTATACACCTCTACCCATCCTGTATTCAACCGATCCCCTCAATAACTTAAGAGTTATTATTTTAAGGGCCAAGATTGTTTCAACAAATTTGGACTTAACTACTGACATGATTATTTACTTTCCACTGACCATTTGGATGAGAATGTTGTTGAGACCTGTAAGAGGCTTGTTGACAAACAGGAGCTCTTCTGCTGCTTCAATGTTCCCATTACTGTCAGACTACAGAGAAGAAAACAGAGATGTGTCATTAGAGTACACAAGAAATAAATGATTACTTCTCCTAAATCAGCCTGTAGTTACAACTACGGCTTGAATAAGGGATTAAAATGACCAAGCCACTGAGGTGCAAGTAAAACAAGAACTGGATAAGTTGTATGTGAGAGTAGCCAGCAATCATCTACAAGATATATCCATTTTACTTATAAAAGAGAGCATATTCATTATCAAGTGTTACCCAAGAATACTCATGAAGTCTTATCTTGAGTATAAATTAATTGTTGCAAAAGTTTATGAAAAATCAATATTTTTTATAAATACAGTACAGCTATGTGCCATAAATACGTAAAACAATGTTAGAGCAATGCACATAGTAGCCGAATCTTTTTGTTTTTAATTGTAGTTCCAGTTAAGACTGACAGGTTATAATGCTGGAAACAAAGTTTCCATCTTCTCATAAATGACTCTACTCTCACTGAATGTTCTCTCGGTTTCTCTTTGTTTTTGGTTATTCAGCAGTCCCACTTAAGAGCACAGAAACAAAGTTTCTCTTCAGTTTCTCCTAAATTTTTAAATATCGGCCTAGTAAGCATGATACTGGCCAACGGTGATTAAAATGGTAATATTCGGCCTGATTAATCAGCCTATTTCTAATTGAGATGCCATTTTTCTGTCAATAACACACCCTTACCTGACACACATATTTGGAATGTATTGGAGTACCAAAAATAAACCAACAAAGACACAGAGAGGACACTCCTTACAGACAGCAGCTGGGCCAGGACTTGAACCAATACAATACTGTGCAGAAAACGGTGTATTACTTTATTGAACTGAGGTTTAGGATGAACTTTCCAGTTTAAGAATGACACGCATAAGTAACAAACCAAGAGAACCAGTTCCATCAGTCAGTGGCTAGAGCTTAGCACAAAATCATCTGTGTTGTTGTGTTTATTATGGATTAGCAGAAAGGCTTCAGTTAGCGCTATTTTTAAGGGAATCGTTTTTTCTATGACTGTTGTCTCTGAGCTGGCCAGTACTGTCACGGTTATACTAAAACGTTTGCAGCACACTGTCTACCAGCAATCACATCAAAACAATAACAAACTCCCTCTCTATTAGCAGAGCTGTCAGCAAGAACTACTTACTTTCACAAGCGGGAGGAACGAGACGGGGAGAGAGAAACGTGGTGCTTTAAAATAGACACAAACAACACAAATCAGGCTGAAAATGTGATGCTAAACACAGAGCGAACCATCTGGTTCAGCAGAGTTCAGTTTTCTGCTCTCTCGTGCCCAATTTCGGAGTCTTGTTGCCGCTCACATTTCTGCCAAGTGTTCTGGAAATCTCTCAGAGACTGACAGTCTGGAGGCAATGTAATTATTCCCAACAGACACTTGGTCATATCGAATGCAGCACTTTTGCAATTAAATTTCCCTCATCCATTTCAAATATTAATGACGGCTCGGGACGCTGACTGGCAACTAGGAGGAAAAAGTAAAAGAAGAAGAAGAAGTGGGGGCTGAGGTGATAATACAGTTAGGAAAGAGTCATCTACTTTATCATTATCACCCAAATGAATTTGGGTTTTAAAGCCACTGTTTAATGAGCTTTGCATTTTGGTGTCAAATTGATTTCCATTACACATTCTCCTTTCTGCAATGTCCATGCATAAATATGTATGGAGCGGTTGAGGACAGAAGACAAAGAGCTAGAGCTGGGTAATGAGGGCCAATGGGAGAGACAGGGTGACCCTCAGAGGGGAGGGGGACTTGTGATTGCAAGGTGTTAGATGTCCAACTTCACTGTGCTCTTTCCCCATGAGCCTGCCAGGGACCCTCACACAGGTGGAGGTAGCACCATTTGAGCTATAGACAGTTAGAAAGGCTGAGCATATACGTGTACGGATGCATACATGATATTGAGTCTTGTTTGCGGAGACAGTTAATGGGGTAAGCTTCATTCAGCGACTTACTGTAGTCTGCAGAGCTCACAGCTGGAGTGTAGCAACAGCAGCTTGGTGCGGGAGCATGACAACCACAGTGATGATTCTATTCTAGTGTTATCTGCATGCCAGTTGTCATTGCATAACAATGTAATCGTCAGCGAAGGAGCGGACCCAGACATGAACCCCCTAACAGCGCGCCTAGGGCGACAGTGGCAGAGAGAGACTCCCTAACGCTGAGAGACAGTGTGAGAGAGAGAGGAAGGGAGAGCTGATGCTAGGCAGAATGAGAGATGTTTAATGATCAGAGAGAGGGAAAGTAAGAAGGAAAGAAATGTCAAAGAAAGAAGTGAGAGACGTTGGGAGAGGAAAACAGCGTGCAAGTGTGAAAGCACACCTCCGAAACTGGATATAGCATTATTACCAGTAGGACTGTGGTAGCCTAGCGGTTAAGGTACTGGATCTGGACCAGAAGGTCCAGGGTTCAAATCCCGCCTCTGCCAACCTGCCACAGTTGAGGTACTTGATTGTAAGTATGTATCAGTTGTAAGTCGCTCTGGAGAAGGGCGTCTGCTAAATGCTGTAAATGTAAATTACCTGGAGAGCCAGTCGGACCACAGAGGACAGGTGTTTAAGCAGACAGTGGACAATGTCCATTAGAGACAAGAGCAGAGTGCAGCAGTTCTTAGTTCCACATCTTTCCTCCTTCTCCACATACAATACTGCGGCCTCCTTGAACACACCACACAGCAGTTCTATCATACCTGTAGAGACACGAGGTAGAAGTAAGGCTTGCACACCTGCTCTTAAAAGCATTTTATTTTCTTTAAGAAGGCTTATTTAGCATCAGTTACAAAACATCCTTGAGGCAAATAATATAATATATAAGTAATATAATATAACTTATTTCTGATGTAATCTGTGAGCTGTCAGTTTTCGATTTCTTAAGCTAATGACATATCCAAAATGAAATAACCCCTAACGACATAGTCCCGATAGAATTTTTCTGAGCAGTGCACTTCATCAGCAGAGATTTGTAGCATGTCGTCTAGCTTTCCTGGGACGATTTTCATACAAACCGTACTACCGCTTTCATTGTACCAGTTGATCTTCGGCCTCTATACTTCTGTACTGTAACACCTGCATTTACAACCCCAAATCAGAAAACAATGGGACAAAATGGAAAATGCTATTAAATGAAACATATTAAATATAAATGTAAATCGAAGTGCCTTACTTTTACTTTAACCTTTATTTATTTACAGGCTGCGTGAACTCCAGATAATTCATGTTGTGTCTGGTCAATTTCCTATTTCTTAATATACTGTGCAAAAGTAGTAGACTTAGATTTGTTGTTTCAGCAAAGGTATAATGACCATATAGACTCATTTCTCAGTCTCCTAATTTGACACAACCAGGAAATTGCAGACCAAGGAAGTGATCAGGAATGGTCTTTTTGGAAGAGTAGCAGTTAAGAAAACATTTTCGAGCAGGTCACACTAAATACTGATGTTTGCCTGCAGAAGCCATTATATGAAAATTGTGTGCATGTTTTTGTGGACAATTTTCCTGTATTTTCTGTTTGTATCTTAATAAAACAATGATAAATAATTCTATATGGCCATTATACCACTGCTAAAACAACTAATCTAATGGTGGCCAAGACATTTACATTAATAAAACAGCTTTGGATAAACACTGATTTGTCTACTTCACAAACCACTGAGGGAGTCTGGAGCAGGTATCTTCGATTGGAAAATTCCAGAGGCTCATATAAAATCCTCCATTTTGCGTGGAACATCTTGATGGAGCTGAGGGAGCACGACTATCAGCTTATAAGGTGTCAATGTCCCCAGTTGCACAAGTCATAAGTGGAAGGCTGAAGCTCGAGTAGAGCAGGCCATCCCAACATCAAGAGAGATTGGACCACCATAGTTCCAGTCAAAAGCCACCAAGAAACAGCAAAAAGACATAGTAAGGGACGAAGTCAGCATACAACAGCAGGAGCATTTCAATATAAAAGCAGTATCTGAAAGCCACTTTGGATCCTGGACCCTGAGACACCAAGTTGAACAGATGCAACAGTTTTGCAGATATTTGGAGGATGCCATAAACCAGACTCGGCATTCTAATACTTGCAGCCTGTTCTTATGTCCCTGAAATCTTAGCAAGTGGTTAGGAAACTATGTTGGCTGTTCACTGTGCTATAACATCAAGGCAAGCCTCTGGTACATATTATCAGGATGAAAGGTGATGCTGACCCAGGGATGCTTCAGGGCACCATAACCAAGTCCTGGCTAAGCTAGCCGAGGTGCTAGAGAGATGAAGGGTAGCAGGAAACCGTATCCCAGAAACAGCAAAGCCGACCTTGAAAGTGTTTATCGAGCCAAGCACAAAAGAAATACTTCAGACTTGGACTGGGCGAAGTGTGGCAGATGCAGGCTGGCCTCAGGTGGCAATCAGTCGTCGCAAGAGAGATTATAGCAACTACGCTTTGGCCAGAAATATTGACGTGATCTGCAGTGGGGAAAAATGGCCCTCATCATAGAACTTCGAGTTCTAGTGAGAAGTGGCCATGTTACCAGGTCTTGAATAAACCACCAAATGCACAAAGCTGGCAACAAGGTGCCAAGACACTGGCTGTAATCCAGGATCTATCCTGTCAAAGTAGAATGCCAGGACTGTCAGCAAGGCAGTGGCTCAGCCACAACACCCTGCTGGCATGACGGGACCATATCTATGGAAGGCTATGAAGGAGCTAAGGGAAGAGGCACAGAATGTCAGCTACTAGCTGGCTTCAGGTGAAGGATAATGATATGGGAACAACACCTCTGTGAAGGTAGCTGCAGGGGGTTGTTCCCCTGGAGATGTACTGGAACAGGATGCAAAACATCTGGGAATGGTGGGCTTCAGATGATGGTCCTGCAGCTGGCCTGAGGGCACTGGTAGAGGTGAGACAGACTGAGATGCCAGAAAGTAACACCTCACCTGGACAGATTATTATATTCTGACTTTTATTTAAGTAAGTGATAATTTGCAATTAGGGTAATTACTAAGTAGCAAAATCACAGCAATGTGACGCTGTCCAATATTTTAAAAACACAGCCACAAAACCACAGAATTGAAAAAGCAACACCGTGTTTACATGCACTTCTTCAAGTGGTCATGCATACAGCATACTACAAGAAAACTGTACTTCAGAAGTGAGATTTGAGCCATGGCCCATGTGACATACAGTCCAGCAGTTTAACCAGTAGGTAACCACTTGGTAGTTAACTTACATTTACATCAGTTAGCAGACACCCTTATCCAGAACGGCATACAAATGGTACAGTTTTATAGTATAAGTCATTGTAGGTTAACAGGCTTGCTCGAGGACCCAACAGTGGCAGCTTGGTAGATGTGGGATTTGAACCCTCCGGAATCCAGTACCTTAATCGCTACCACAGTGGATGTTCAATCAGTTTCCAATAGTTTTTCAGTCTGCACATGCATACAGGCATAACCAACACAGGTGCCAGGTCCACTTATTTTAAAGACTTTTCCATTTTTTTTCTTGCCAACCTTTTAATTGAACAGTATAAAAGGCAACACGGTGACTATCAAACACTGTATATAAATGCAGTATATAGTGGAGAAAATTAAGAATTTAAGGTTTATGTCACATTCGAAATCCGATTGCTACCCAAGTCATATAAACATGCAGGTTTCCCCATTATCCGATTACTTAATTGCACGTATACTCATTGACTGGATTACTGACAAAATCGAATTTTCTGAAGTCCATGAAAACGAGCTGACTGGCACAAACTCAAGTTCTGAGCTACAAGACCAACATTTATGGCAGAGCTGCCACTTGGAAATCCTGAATAAACTCTTTTCTTTACATCTCTTACACTTGGGAGTATGGATGCATGTTTGAGAAAAGCTAAATGACAACTTGAACCCAGAACACCTGCTGCAAATTTGAAAAATATTTGTATATCTCACGATGGCACAGCCCTTACACATACTACCACCCTAATCAACAGATTCAAGCTACAGTGAGCAGCATGGGAAAGTCTGAAACACAGAGAGGTAGATGTCGACTGTATTCACTCCTTAGAACTGAAAGCTTATATTCTTAAAGAAATGGAAACATTGAGGCAAAGCCAACAACAAAACAACAGAAAGATGTCTGTGTAATTACTAAAAGCTAAAAGGTACATGTTCTTTTGGTCATTTTCTTTTCCAAGTACTGAGAAACCTCAGAAAATTAACAACTCATACACTGCATGCAATACACTATTTCTTATCGCTGCAGTTATTAAGGTGAAGTTCTTAAGTCCTGTTTAGCCTATGATACACTGCAGAAATTTAAATTAAGCTACTACACTAACAAATACTGTTACCAAGTGAACCATTACATAAAGCAAATATTTCAGACCTCAAGAGCAGCTAGGCACTCCAGACTGGCACTGCAGTAGTCATTATTCATTGAAGAGGAGTTCTTTGACTTGTGACTCATTCAGCACAATCACCGTGACTTTAGAGCTTCACTCCATATTATACTCACTACACGTTTGAAAAAAGTCCTTTTTCAGTTATGGATTTTGTTCAACATTCCTCTATTCCAATCAAGTGAGGTACAAGTAATGAAAATGCCTTTTCTGTCCCTCCAAACCAATTATAAGGTCTCTGAAAGATACCATCTTTCATCATAGGATGTGAAACCTTTGCTGCCTCTTTTTGTACAAGTTTTTATTCCTTATATTGCTGAAATATTTAGAGTGCATGAATAATCTGCTCATCTTGAAATAATAATTCTCTCTCGCTGCAAGGTTCTGCCTGTCGTGGTACACACTTGAACTGCACCAAATGAACTGTAGGCTGCTATCTGAGTACGTACATTGCCCACATGAAACACAATCACTACAAGACCAGTAGAGCAAAGCTGAAGCACTTCCATGACCACAGGCTGGAAACAGCTTTATGAGGAGTCTTTGCTCACTCAATGAAAGGGCAGATGTTAGATCAGAAGATGCTACATCAGAAAACAATCTATCCTCCAGGCAAAAAGATTTGTGTTGCTGGTTGGCAGCTTAAGTCTGAAGTGAAATCAACAGTGAAACCAACTAGGTAAGCTTTTATTTCCCTCTGTAAGTAGTAAAAAGGGTAAGATTTAAAGAGCCATCCATATTGATGAATGCTGCATATCTCAGTGGAAGAAAAACTCAAAAACTTTCCCTTTCAGTACACTGAACCAACAAATAATCAATTAATCAATCAATAATTAGAAATATTACACTACCACATTTCCACAATTATGGTCACATCTAAAAACTATATTGAACCCAGGCATTTGTCCATGAAAATGTGTGATTTTTCAGTTGATCAGTGTGTGTGTGTCTAAAGGTGGCCTGACACATTTGAGGTGACACATAGGTCAAACTATACTGCTCACAAAAAACTAGGGCATATTTCTAAATTAATATAAAACTATTAAAAAATAAGCATGTATTTCATTAAACAATAAAATTAAAAAAGCAAATTTAAGAAATTTAAATTTAGTTAAAGAAAGTTGTTTGATTATGAAAATGAGATGAAAGCTCAATTACGGCAATTGAGTAGCTAGTGATATTGATCTATGGGGGAAAACAGAAGCATGTTAAACTGGATGAGAGTGCCACAGATTGACTGGTCAGTAGGGTGCATGGTCACCCAAGACTGCCAAAACACACCGACAGTGATGGAACATGAACAGGATCAGATTATTCAGCAGTTCTTGTGGGATCTTCTTTATATTCATTCATTTTTATAATTTTTGTGAGCAGTGTATTAGTCATACTTAAAAGTGGGACGGACGACAACAAAGTTTACAGTTCTACCAAGGATGTCAATAATTGTGGCAGGGATTTCATATTAAGTGGGGGTAAAATGGAAATGCACTGTAACACACTGTTTGCACAAATAGGATAAAAATATCATGACTGAGCATGTCAAAACCTTCCTGATAAAAAGTGGTTACAGTGACTCTGTTTACTGGAGTAAAATTAGTGCCAATGTGCATATATTACATTTCATTTAAATCATGTGTTTTTTAAACATGCTCCCTTTTTCCAGTTTATTAACTTCTGTTTATTTAAACCAGTGGTTCTCAACCCAACCATTTCAAAATTATAAATGGTTGTAAAGATTATTCCGCTAAAAGTTAAATTCCCCCATTCTTGTTTGATTCAATGCCACCCCTAAACGTATTAGCGTATGCCATCTAAAGTTCATTGAATTCACATTCAACTGTAGTGCATGGAAACATTATTCAATTTGCATTTTTTTTTACCAAACTTTAGTAAATGTTGTGAAATGTTTGAATGGATTTGTACTAATGGTTATTAGTACAAATGAGATGCAGCAGATTCCCCCCATGACGAAATGCAATCGGTTGAACTATCATAACAAACAAATCAACTACAGCTTAATTTCAAATCTAGCAATTAAAAGTTGAGTTTTGAATCCGTGACGTGACGTCAGCGCTATATAAACATCCGAACACATGTGGTAGGTAGCGCCATTTACTCTAGTTCCTATGTGCCATCTCTTGCCATCTGTTATCTATCTTGTTACTTAAAAAGTGGGTGGTGCCGGAAAGAAGGGGGCTCCAACTGCATTAGAAAAGCTTCTTTTTTAAATTTACAGCTTGCAAAAGGTTGAGAACTCTAAGCTATTATTAATTAGGTACGTTATTTAGGTATATTTTTATTTCTTGCATATAACATCAAAAACATTGGGTCCCATTTTGAGTTTTGGTCCTCCCAAGGATTCCTCATTATATCATACAGGGAGTTTTTATTTTCCACTGTCAGCCTAGGCTTGCTCAATTTGAGCTCGGCTTTAGACAGTAGAAGATAATATAACAATGTAAAACTGCTTTGAAGCAATGCTTCACTGTAATAAACGGTATAAAATAAAACTGACTGACTTATGATAGTGTATATTGAAGTGTAAATCAGCTTGCTTATGCAACCCTAGAAGGCATGGTCAGGGCCAGCACAACTGGGGCTGTGCATATGAACTTGGTCATGTGGCATAATGACAGCATTCTTTGCTTCCTGACACCAAAGATCATCAAGGTTAATAGGTTTTGGTCTCAAAATATTTATTGGGGAAGTGAGATTATGTGAATCAACCTGGCAAACAGTTTTGGCGCCGGACAATCAATTATTCATACAGGGATTTGTTAGATGTATCAGAAGTAAGCAAACAGACTGCTCTCGTAGTCAACCTTTCCAGTGTAAAAAAAAAAAAAAAAGGCCTGAGCGACTTTGATAAAAGCATATTTGTTATGGCCTGACGATTGGTCAATGCATTTCAGAAATAACGTTTTTGAGGTGCTCACAGTCAGTAGCGGAGAGTAATTACCAACACTGCACCCAAAGGGATAAATCATGAACTGGTGACCAGGTGTTTGAAACGTTAATGTGTGAGGGTAACAAAAAACTATTCGCCTGGTCTGAACTGTCAGAAGGGCCACTGCGGCACAAGCCTAATAACGTGTCCTGCCACACTGCACCAAATTGTTCAGGAATGGTTTGACGCACACATCAAAGCCTTTTAGGAGTCGCCCTGGCCTCCATATTCTCCAGATCTTGAGCCGATGAAGCATCTGTGGGATCTGCTGCTAATATCCTGGTGCCAGATACCACAGGGCACCTTCAAAGATCTTGGAGAGTCTGCTGCTGTGTTTGGAGCATTTGGAAGGTCTACAGTATACTATACAGGTGGTCATTTGGCTCAAATGTGCAAGACATACATATAAAACATACACATCCTTGGGTTAAATTATTTTACTTTATATCTACTACTAAAACCCTGTGAAAAAGGTTTTATGCACTATAAGGCCAAATATTTATGTACAGCCCAACTTGTTAAAAACAGAAACCTATAAACATGTCGTATTAAGAGGCACAGGAGTATTCAGTACAATTCATTCTCTTGCCACTCGCTCTGTGGAGAATCCAGAAATGTATGCTCTAGATTATGAATGTGCTACAAATCAGGGTTACTGAAATAGCAGAGTTATTCAGAAGTTCATTATTCATAATAATAAGAAGGGGTGACCGCAAGCTTTTGTCTATATAGTGCATAAACCATATATTGAATGTCTTTACGCACAAGTACAATTAAAACACAAATAAGACAGCTGTCCTTAACCGTGCAGGCAAAGAAGGAAGGGTGGAGTGAATAAAAAACAGAATATTTAAAGAAATAGTTAAAGTATAAAAAATAGAATATCACACACTATTTTGTTGTGCCTGCAGAATAACACGTCTCATGTACTAAACAGTGAAATCATATATAAAAACGTTCAAGGACGATTGGAGTTCAGTGCAACAATGGTTTTAGGGTATGTTTGTACTTGATTTAATGGACCTATCACCTACCAGATGGCAACAGGTCAAATAAGAGGTGTCCCAGGTGGGATGTGTGTTTAGGAATGCTGATGGCTCTGTTGAGACACGGAGAACTACAAATGTCCTAAAGAGAGGGAAGTGAGCAGTCAATAATTTTGGGGGCTGTGGAGATGGCCCCCTGGAGTGATCTTCTCATAAGAAGCAGGTTTTAAACCACAGGGAGATGCAGTTGCTCAGCACACCCTCAGTAGAACAGCAGGAGATCTACTATAAGACACCAGCAGTTTGTCAGCCAGGCTGTTCTTCTGAGGATCCCCAGGAGGTAGAGTTGCTGCTGGGCCATGTTGATTACTGTGATGGTGTTATTACGTTCAGGACAGGCATTCAGCTATGTGTACACGCAGAAACCTCAAGTCCACACAATTCCGATTAATGAGGATTGGGTCTAGAGAAGATATTTTTTTTTTGCCCAAGATAACTCTTACCACCACCTTATCTGCAAGCTTGATTAAATAATTTTAGGAATTTGAGGGGGTCCTTAGCCCAGTGGCAAGTAGGTTGAAGAAAATCCTAACTGCATTATCTTAATGGCCAGCCTGCTAAGAAAGAAGGTGTTCCAAACTTACTAGATATTACATTATATTTTCCCTTGGTAGCACATTTAATGCGGTGCTTAAAATTAGCATGTTTCCAGCTGTAACATGGGTGTTCTGCTGCATGCTTACAGAATTATGTGGCTATAGCTAGTGATGTGGACCCTAAGAATGGTAAACTGCAACTTTGAAAAACCCAAAATCAAGAAGATAGTAACTTTCAGCAACTTTTGTGTTGGTACAACAATTGTTATGCATGAAAATGCAAATTCTCTCTCTCCCAACACCCCGTCCCACTCCCGCACACGACCCATTTTTCAAAACAAAAACAAGGCGATATATAATTACAAATAAAAACGCGTGAAAATGAGAACTATGACAACACATGTCACACATTTCGTGACTGATTTCAAAACAATAACGTGAAAGCCGGATAAATGGATTTAAATCCCCCCGACACACACAAGCGCATACGCACACAAACATACACACACGTGAAGCTGAGGCGTACAACGTGACACGCAGCAGGCTGGGTTTATGTGGATGGATATTGGTTTCTCTCCTTGAAAGAAATAGAAGTGGGATATATGGGATATGGAATAATATATAATATATGAAACTTAAAATGACCTGGAAATAAAAACTTCAAGAGCTACTTGAGTACTTGTCACCCAGAATTGTAATTAAGCTAATATTAGCTTAAGACATATCAAGGATGATAGCGCAGACAACACATGTTAACAGTCTTCACTTTGGCTTTAGTTTGCCGTTTCATTTTTAGTTTTCGTAGAACTGTTTAGCTTTTAAAGGTGCAGCCCATTATCATTAAGCTAATGTGTTCAGGTCACACCGAGCACTTGAACTAGTAGTTTAACTGTGTTCCCAATTGTCTCGATCACACAGACGGCAAATTCTACAGCCCTCATAGCACTTTATAAACTGCTCAATTAGTCACTAAACTATAGAGCAAGAGCATTAGCAGTGTGAAGATGCTTGAGCACAAGTTAAAGAAACCATATTGAATGTGCACACAGCACTGTATATTTTTTTGACAAATTGGCATCTCCATCATGTTAACATCGAATAAACAAAAATACATTTGAATAAAAAAGTGGACATATTGCTTCCATAATTTTGGATGTGAACATTACATGTAACATAGCTTTTAAGCTATAACTTCTGAAAGACAGTAATCAGTAACATTACCGAAATAACCTTTAAAATACATGATTACAATTAAGCTAAACACAATGCTCACAAAATTAGGGATTACTTCAATTACTAAAAGTCATGAAATGACTTGTATTTGATTGAAACTAACATACATTTTAGTCAAAAGCCTTAAGATTTAGCCAAAAGATCAACTCTAAATCAGAATCAGCTGCCAAAATCAACTGTTGCTTGTGTCCCCAGAGCCAAAAGCCTTAGCCCCTAGCAATGTCTGTAGAAAATCAGATGTAGGAAAAAGTGCCAAAAAAGTACAATTTACTAAATAAAATATTAACTATGTAATACGTGCATAAATGGGACTGAAAAGAAGAGCACAGAGTCGCTGCTCCAGCAAACTGCACCTTCCTGAATATGTTTAACTCTGAAGTTCATTATTTTGTCCGTTAATTAAATGCCATTCTGAGAAATATGCAAAAACAATTCTGCCCCACCTCGCTCAGTACTGCAGCTCACCAGGAAAAAAAACAACAAACGAATACAGCTTACCAAAGTGAACTTTATATTATATAACGAAAGTGCAAGCGGTGGTTTAGAGGGCATTTGTGCTTTTTTTAGGATATCAAAGCACATGAGTTCCCAAGACATTTGTTCTAAAGAAGCAGTTTTTCCTCCTTTAGGAAGGGATAGAAGGACGTATTCTCTTGCAATCCGTCTCTTGCCCTCCATCACTATACCCCTCAGGAATCTTATCTTTCACCCTGGCAAATCTCACCAATTATAAACGTCATTTCCCTTTCTTTGCATGTCTCCCTTGTTTCGTCTCATTCTACCACACCTTTTTCATTCCGTGTCTCTAGTTCCTTTCTTCTCTTTTTTCGCTTCTCCTTGTCCTCCTTTCACTATTCTGTTTTTTTCTTTTACTCCTCTCCCTTGTGCAAGCCTCCACATCTCTGTAGCTTTTTAGTCACACCTAAAAGAGCCAATTATAGCATGATTCCTCTCCTCACTCCCCTTCTTGAGAATCTCTGTTGAGTGCTAGCCAGTGTTGGCGAGATAGCACTAATTGTCGGGGTTATATTTAGTGCTGGGTCAGGCCTTCCTGAGAGGGGAAGCTGATAAGGTGCGTAATGATGGTAGCTGAATAAGGTGACCTATGGTTGACCCTGCGCAGTAATGAGTTGAAAATAGCCCCTCCCTTACCGAAGCATTCGTTGGGGAAGCAAACATGCTTTACATGTGGGGAAACATTATACACACTCAAAAAGGAGAGAACATTACAGTTGAGTATGTATAAAGCCTATGGATGTGATTTTCTTTTCTAGTGTGTTGGCAGTACACTTGCATGACTGTGAATAAAGATATATTTCGTCTCCACTGTCTAAAAATCTACACAGTTTGGCTCCCTGGCATCTTATTCTGACCAACAGATAAACGTTCTTTATATTTTCTTTGTCTTGATTTTTTATCATGCTGATCCCTCAGTTGTCAGCAGTCAAAAACTGTATATATCTACCTGTGGTAATCTGCCAATGAGCAAATTTACATTCCTGTCATTTAGCAAGCACACTTATCCAGTAAAATACAGTCAATACGATCCAAGCAATTGTGAATTAAGGCCCTTGCTCAGGGACCCAACTGTGGCAGAGGTTGGATCTGAACCATAGTCTGGTCCATAAACCACAGTCCAGTACCTTAACCACTAGGCCACCACAGTCCCTCACATGATAGTTTATATCAATATGATGCACATACTGTAGGCTTACTGACTGAATACAACACTGCAGAAACTAAAGTATTACTAAAGCATTACTATCGATAGGTGTGTTTCCAACCAAATGTTTCACAAAGGTTATGCGCCTTTAAAAAATTCAAGCAAAAAACAAGTTAAGTTGCATTTCCATTAAATACAGTTATGGGGAGGAACTTTAGATGACGTAGGCTTACACGATTAGAGTTGGCACGAAACAATTGGTGTTACCAAACAACAATTGAGGAATTTAACTCTTAACGGAATAACCTCTACAGCCATTTTCAATCCCTTTAGCTGTGATAATAAGGGGTAAGACGCATGCGCAATGGCTCCTCCTGCAAGGCAGTCTTTAAAACATCCCACCTCTTCATTTATTCAGAGTAATAGAGTAGAGTATAGAGTGGAGTATAATTTTAACAGTCACGTTTAGTCATTTATTCATATAT
Organism: Parotocinclus haroldoi; assembly: GCA_034779995.1. Classification (NCBI taxonomy): domain Eukaryota; kingdom Metazoa; phylum Chordata; class Actinopteri; order Siluriformes; family Loricariidae; genus Parotocinclus; species Parotocinclus haroldoi. Next base: position 20,574 of record JAUZST010007242.1, on the reverse strand, counting down.
GAATGTGAAAGTGTTTTTGTGATATTTGGGTCTTTTTCTTTCATCCAGTTTGTTAATGTGCATTATCGAAATTTGCAAACAAGTCGGTCAGCTACAAACAGTAGCTGATCTGTGGTGGTCCTGTGGAGGTCCTGATCATTACAGAACAGTGTAAACAGGACTAAAAGTTTTGCACATAACCTGCCATTTTACAGAATGTGAAACGTGGACATTATATGTCACATGCCTGCATTTCAAGACCACTAAAAAGAAACATATTAACTGCTGACAGTAAGTGCACTGGACTGTTTATCATTCGGAAGCGTCTTAAAAAACAGAACCACATCTCATCCTCTCCCGGCTTACCGAAGTCCAATCACACTGAGGGGTGAAAAATTTGCCCTATGAAGTCATGTCCATTCTGCAGAAATGAAAGTCTCGGTGGAGTAACATCAGTGATGTAATGACTCATCTATGTCTCCTTAGCCGCCGCTTCACAGAATACCCTGCATGCACTTGTGTGTGCAGCTTTTAGTAGAGGCTATTTTTCCCCATAAGGAGCTCTATTATACCTGACTGTCGAATGTGGAGTGTGGATGTTAATCTGACTCATCTCTTTATGCTCGGTATGAACATAGAATGAATCCACAGACAAAATCATTTGTGCACTAGCACTAGTGCAGCACTAACAGGCTCATGGAGAAGATGGGAGAACTCTACTGCTAAATGACAAAATGTAAATGTACCGCTAGCACACAGGCCCAACTGTCAGTATAAGCATGGCTAAAGGAATCCATTACTCAATAATTCAGGACAGAGAGCAGGGAGCAGGAAGCAGGGAACAGCAGGCCAAACAGGCTGTGCATTTGTTGGTCTAACTGCAGAAGGGAAGAAAATCAGATTCATGCGTTTTAAAAGTGAAAGTTTTCCAGTTGGGTAGATTTCACCAGGTGAGGGTAGAGAGGAAAAGAGAGAAATAGAAAGAGAGAGAGAGAGAGAGAGAGAGAGAGAGAGAGAGAGAGAGAGAGACAGCAGGAGAGGGGGAGAGAGACAGAGAGAGAGAGAGAGAGCCAGAGAGAGACCTAGGAGAAACAGAGAGAGCAGTAGAGAGTGAGTGGAAGAGAGACAGCAGGAGAGATAGAGATAGAGAGCAGGATAAACAGCAGCAGAAAGAGCAATGAATCAGTCATGATCTTCCAAAAGAGACCCAGAAGCCAGGAAAACAAATATGTGTTTAGTTATAAATGGCAGGACCTAACTTACAGCACTATGAGCTCTGCATGCTAACTCATCTAAATTTGGTTTAATTAATATGCCAGATAAAATCTGGATTAAATTATTTAATGCCTGAAGGGAAGAACTGGGCCTTTATCCCCTACACATCGACACCCAACAAAGAGCAATGAAATACTGGCACTCACTTCATCAGGTTCAGCCACAGAGTCCATCAAATATAAAGCTCTACAGTCCAATCAGCTCTCCTCACATCCCCACCCACATAGCCAACTCACCCAGAACCAATCAATACACCCACGTCATCAATACAAACTCATCCTCATCTACCAGAGTCCCAAACAAACATCCACCAAGCCCCAACTCAACTTCGGCCCCGCCTAAAAAGTGGACATCAATCAACAAAAACTCAAATGCCATAAAACGTTAAATCGAACAACTCACCTCAGTCAATATTTAACAGTTAAAAACTCACGTGAGAAAAACATCCTAATGAAATACAAGATCAATGATCAGGAGTTTCAGGTGGAGAGAGGGAGATACCACAGAAACTGGAAGTCCAGATAGGTGAGGTTCTGCAGATACTGTGATCTGAAGCAAGTCGATGATGAAGCCATTTTTCCTCTTCTACTGTCCTAAATAGTCGTCCACTAGAGAACAGTTCTTTAAGCGGTTAGAGAAACTGAACACTGGGTTCTCTGCTCTCTTTGAGGATCAGAAGCGATTCGTCTCTGCTCTACGTAACTGTAGAAAGCTCTCCATCTAACCACAGACATACAGCCGGTCTCTCTACATTTGTTACTTTATTTATTAATTTGTCTATATATGCTTAATCTTCATGGGGACGCGGGCCAATAGGTGCCCACTGAGCAACTCTAGTGCGCTAGTGCAGGAACAACCCTAGACGGGGGCCCATCCATCAAAGAGCACACAGTCACACACTAAGGACCACTTTAGAGACATCAATTAACCTAACATGGAAACCAAAGTACGGAGTAAACCCACACAGACACGGGGAGGACATGCAGACTCCACACAGAAAGGACCCAAGTCGCTCCACCCTGGGATAGAACCCAGGACCTTCTTGCTGTGAGGCAACGAGGCTACCCACCAAGCCACCATGCTGCCACTGGTTTCGTTCTTTTTTTATCCATTTATTGTACTTGTTTAATGTTTAATACGTTGTTCTCTTGCTTTTAAATATTTTATTTGCTTTGTACATACGTTATAATAATAATATTCTAAAGCTGCTTTGAAACAATGTACCATTGTAAAAAGCGTTATATAAATACATTTGAAATGAATTGAATTTTAGATTTTTCCTGCTATTATACACACTTTGGCAACATTGTACCATAACAGTCATGCCAATAAAGCTTAATTAAATGGAATGAATGAGAGAGAAAGCAGGGGAGAGAGAGAGAGAGAAAGAAAACAGGAGAATGACAGAGATGGTCTGTTGCTAGCTACAGCGATAGCTACCCGCACACACTGTTTGTCACTCATATCATTCACATCACTGTGAAGACTTTCCACTCACATAATTATACCGTATCGAATTAACTCCACAGCTAACCCCATCCTTAACAGTAAGCTAAAACAAATATTTTGCCAATAAATAAATGTCAAGTCATTTTATCCATTTAGGGGCATTTGGTCCTTACAATAGCATACACTGCTCACACAATTTAGGAGATCTTTTATTATGGCATATTTCATTTTGAAATATGTCCTAACTTTTGTGAGCAGTGTGTATACTTGACACACATCTATATATACACACACACACATGCAGAGTGTACTCAGACAACACGGCGAGAGCAATAAGGGTCTGCTAATGGAATGAAAACACACTCAGACAAACAAAACAAGAGCAGCCCTTTGAATACACATTCTTTTCATGTGTGTGCATGACCTTGTGTCTTTTTCTGAGTGTGTGGAGAACAACAGAATAGGAGACTGACATTGTACAGGAAACCATTATTGTGAGTGGCTGTAGTGTTACAAAGCACCTTGCTGGTAGAAAGGTTGAAGGTCTGTGTCCTTTTGTCCAATTAGATTAGCGAGGAGCATCATGGCGTTCTGCATGGTGCCTCCGAGGATGTTATTCTGATGCTCCTACGAAAACAGACAACGGAGAAACGGGAATGAGGTTCACTTTAGTGCTACTGAAAAATAATAGCTGGGGCTACATTCAGGCTGTTCTACTTAAATCTCTGACATGGTATAAAATCTCACACCTCTCAATTAACCTCTCTTATACAGTCAGTCATCTAAACACCTCTGAACTATTTTTAGTATTTACTATTACTTAGACATGAAACCGGACATCAGAACTCATTCTGACAAGCATCTTAAACTTATGTAACCTAACCATGTGTCCATATGAAGAACAGAAATCTTTAAATGGATTTGTAAAACAAGCTTTAGATCTGTGTTTTTTGCAATTTTATGCGGAACAGTGGCTAGCACTGACGCCTCACAGCAAGATGGTCCTGGGTTCAATCCCTAGTCAAGTGGGCTGGGTCCTTAATGAGTCTGCATGTCCTCACTGTATCCATGTGGGTTTACTCTTGGCATTTCAGCTTTCAACCACAGCCCAAAAACCTGCATTAGGTTAATTGGTTACACTAAATTGGATGTTCAGTGATCCCTCGTTTATCGTGGGGATGACGTTCCAGGACCACCCACGATAGACGAAAATCCGCCAAGTAGCGACTCTATACTTATTTGAGTATTTATACACTATGTCTTTAAAAACCCTCCCACACACTTTTACACAACATAAACCTTTCCCATTCCCTTAATAACTATAAACAGTTTTAAAAATTTGATATGGGTACTCACCATTGAGGACGATACGTAATCATGAATACGACCTAATACGAACTATTCCGCAAAAACCCGCGAAACAGCGAAAATCTGCGATATAGTTTTTCCATTAATATTTCTGGAAAACTCACGATGCACCGAGGCCACGAAAGGTGAACCGCGAAGTGGCGAGGGAACATTGTATTTTGTGCGTGTGTGTGTGTGTGTAATCCTGTTCAGGATTAAGCTTATTAGAAAGTGAATGAATACATTAACGAATGATATGATTGAATGATTGATTTTTTTCTATTATTATTCATCTTACAGCTCCAGAGATTCCCGTTTCTCTGGTAACCGGTGGTTCCCTCCCACATTTCAAAGCCGAGTGCAAGGTCAATTAAGTACCTCAATGTGCCCTACTCTGAGCGAGTGTTTTGTGTGTGCACATGAGCTGGTACCCTGACAGAAGCACAAGGCAACCCTAGACAAGGCAGCTGGAATACATGCTAAGAGAAATCCACTTACTTTAATAAAATTCTCTTTAATAAAAAAACTCTTTATCGGATTTCCTAATTTGATTTCCAGATTGGACTAGAAAGTGCTTGCAAACACACTCTTCAACAAAAACTTTCATCATATCAAGCATGGTTTGGTTGCCTTCTTAAGTTCTCTGTCTGGTTCAGTAAAACAAATCTTTGTCTAAATAGAGAATCAATACATAGCACAAAAATAAGGATTAAATTTAAGGTTAATTTTCTTAACAGAGCATAATAATTTATCCAATAACAGAAATCCATAGCATGCATTTGCTGTAAAACTGTACAACAATGACAGAAAAGATGCAATACAAGTTTCAGTTAAATACAGCAGTTGCACTATCAATTAATTTTAACAGTCAATTCAATTAAGCTGACGAAAGTTGCGATGAGTGAGGTCATGGTCTTTAAGTAAATCCAGACAGGAATAAACCAAGTGGCCACTTCCAGTAGGGGTCTATCAAGCTACAGAATAGTAACCTAATCTCATGTCTCAGTCCTGTTTTCAGTCCTCTGTATAATGTCACTCTGTCACTCCACCTGGCAGCTGCTTATCTAGCATAAACATCTGGATAGGACACTTCATTCCATGCAAGCATCCATCATATCTGGCTCAGTTTACAATCTCTTTGGGTCCTGACACAACATATAGTACACTATGGGGCACTTCAGAAGCCACATGTTCTTGCCTCCTACACTTTTAGAAAAAGGGAATAATAGCATTTATCAGAGTTCTACATATGCTTTATGTCCATTTGTCAGTTTAGGGGTTTTTTTATCTAAAAACTAGAGTCTAATTATTCAAATGAAAATAATGAAATACTGTTTAACAAACAAACTGTAGACCAATAATCGCTTAATAGGTTAAAGCAATCAGATAGGACAAATACAGCAATAACAGCTCTATGATTAATTGTAGAACAACACTAGCCTATTCTATAAAAACACTTAAAATATGCACTATTTAGTGACTTCTTAGTCATAACAGTCGGTGTTGGAGCAAAACTATATAACAATGGACATGCTTATTTATTTGTTTGTATTCGGGTACCGAAACCCAGTTCTGATTAGAAAGCAGATCTAAAATTTCAGGAACCGATACTACTTTGTAGATATACATGTTCCTATTAACACATTTTATGCTTTTAAATATGGCGGCAATAGCACAAAAATAACGCCTGTATTGATTGTGCTAACAAAACCGGGACTTAATTGCGGTTAAAAGTTCAGCTCTACTTTGAAAGAAAAAGCTAAATGCAGTATTTGTGGAAAGCTGATCAGTTTTACCTCTAAAATGGCAAAGAATCTGAGTCACCAATATGAAATTCTTCAGCATCCTACTGTGTTTGATTGACTATGGTCTCCTACTGCTAGCGGTGTGTTAGCCGGGACAGTCTAAAATGCTTAAAGTGGAAAAAAAGACTTTACATGGCTTAATGCACTTAAACAATGATCTAAGAAAATACAACTTCTCTCAGTTGCTAATAGTGATAAATATTCTCTACTGCTAAAATGATGAACCCATATAAGTAATAATTATGTTATGCCTGTTGTACTTACTGTTCATCGTTTCTACAGTAGAGTATTCGTTTCATTCATTCACTTTCTTCAATAAAATGCAAACAATGACTGTCTCATCAGAATCACTGGCAAGTCGCAACAGAAGCAAGGTTACATAAATACTAGTCAGACACATCCACAGTGGGTCAATTTAGAGTGACCAGTTAATCCAACGCATGTCTATGGAATGTGGGAGGAAACTGGAGTGCCCTGAGTAAACCCATGCAGACCCGGTTAGGAAATGCAAACAAGTCCGATGTTAGAACTGAACTAGAGATTGCTGGAATTGTGAGGCGACTGCGCTAACCACTTGTGCCACCACGCCACAGCAACAATGGACATGCACATATCAGTGTTTTAGTACTAGGTGACCTTTGGAAAAAAAAACAGCTCACTGTGATCCACAGCAGAAAAAGTGATAAAATATGTTTTTAAATAATAAGTGCTCTAACAAACAGAATGATTTAATCTCTCTTCCAAGTAAACAACTAAGAACTAGGCAAACACAGAATTAAGGAACATGGCTTAAAAAACTGTCGATCTCAGATTTTGCAGTAATGATGAGAGCCCAATTTGGAGCAGTCGAAGAAGAATTTACAATTGTCATTAATTTAGAAGGAGTAATTGCTATTGTTGTTTATGCTTGTTTATACTTAGTTAGCTAAAATTCTGACAACAGGAATAGTTACCTCTGTACCATAGTGCAATGCGCCTTTGCTCATGGCAGAGGTATGAAAAAGAGACGGTCAAGTCTGTAGTCTTGTTGAAGACCTGAGTTTTCAAGAAAAGGTTGTTGAGATGGTACAATCATGCTTACATGCCTAACTCAGAAACTGATTAGAAGCAAAGCCAGCAAACAGAACTATCTAGGCAAAAAAGCACTGTAGGAAAATCAAGATTTGAGGTAGCTGAAAGGAAAAGACAGAGAGAGAGACAGAGAGAGAGAGAGAGAGAGAGAGAGCGAGAGAGAGAGACAGAGAGAGAGACAGAGAGAGAGAGAGAGAAAGAGAGAGAGAAAGAGAGAGAGAGAGAGAGAGAGAGAGAGAGAGAAAGAAAGAAAGAAGAAAGAGACAGCTCACACAGCAGGACTGACACAGGGATGTACCACTGTCTCAGAGGACCAAAGAGCCCTAATGTGCAAGGCTGCACAGGAACTTTGAATAGCCAGAAATTATTGCTCTTTTTGCGTTTTTGTGTATGAAAGCCAGGTGTTGAGTTGAGAGAGAGCTGACATGCATGATTAAGTCTACTACAAAATCTAATCTTTTCTTCTGACAACTTAACAATGCAATTAATCATATTCTCTCTCATATGCAAGTCAAACATTGCCTTATTGAACAACATGACCTTTATCCACACGTGAAACTGAACCCAACTCATTAAACATATGTTTGCACAGTCCATGATAGGAAACTGTAGATTTTTGACTGTACAAAATGACATATGAATTAAAAGATATGGCACCACGTAATTCTATAAAACCTCCAAATACAGCAGTCTGAACTGACCCATGCAATTTTATCTGGCAATGAATTCTCATGAGACACCTTTAATTTTGTTTGCATACAGCTGATTGGAAGGTAACAAATGTATGCAATTAAATGTGACATTTTGTCTTTAATCTTAATCCTGAATGTCTAAGGTTTATATATTTTGTAAATGGGTATATCAGCATCAGCTTTGCTGTAAAATTTTCTATATCGGCATGGTCCCAGAATCCCTACTGAATAAGAATTCAAACGTTTTGTTTTACATAACAATTGCCTCAACACAATACACCCAATTTACATCCGGCACCTGCAAAGTTACAGCAGTCCTACATGCGATGATTTCAATTAGTTTCAATTATCTTAAACAATTGCAATTCGACAATTATGTCATAATTGGGACAGCCCTAGTGTTATCCTGAGCTCACAGAACAAAAAATCCATTCTTCATATATTGACACCTACATATAAAATCACATTTTCTCCTCAGAAAATGTGCCCAAGTGGCTGCACTCTCTCCCTCTTAGCTCACACAAGAATTTAAGTGGTTCTTTCTCTTCAGACAGCCTCGTACTATCAGGTGACATCTTATTCAATAAAAGCTCAAGACACACAGAGACAGGCCATGCGACTATGTGAGCGCATGAAGCCTTTAAAGTAAGGTTAATCTAAAAGCATTGTAGTGAGTGAGCTGTAATGGGCAAAATATAAAATAAAACAATATATATTAAATAAATAAATAAAAACATTTCAACATGCAGCAGTAGTAGTCAGTTAAAAGTTGAATTTTATATAAAGGTACCATGAAAAAAATCATATATATATATATATTTTTAGCAATTGTATAATGACCATACATATACTGAACAAAAACATAAATAAAACACTTTGTTTTTGCTCCCATGTTTCATGAGCTGAAGTGAAAAATCTAGGACTAGCACACAAAAGGCATCCAACCAGCCACACAAGGCCACGTGTAACCACACCAGCCCAGGCGTAGCCGAAATTTTTCTACACAAACTGTCTTAGCTAAGCCCATCTAATGCTCATCATCCTCATCAGAGTCTCCACCTGACTGCAGTTCATCATCGTAACGGATTTGAGTGAATAAATGCTGACATTAGATGCCTCATATGATGCTGGAGAGGAGATAATTCCTGGTTTTCACTGTACAGAGCACATGGCACACTGGTGTCGTGTGGGTAAGCGGTTTGCTGGTGCCAACATTGTGAACTGAATGGCCCATGTTGGTGGTGAGACAATGGTACGGGCAGATGTATGTTATGGCCAACTAACGCAAGTGCATTTCATTGATGACATTTTGAATTCACAGAAATTCCTACGGCTCATTGTTGTGCTATTCATCCACGACCATCACGTTATGATGCTGCATGATAATGCCTGGCCCCATTTTGCAAGGATTTGCACACAATTCCTGGAAGCTGAAGACATCCTGGATCTTGCATTGCCAGCAAACTCATCGGACATGTAACCTATTAAGCATGTTTGGGATGCTCTAAATAGGCTTATATGACAGCGTTTTCCAAATCCTGATCAAATCCAGCAACTTCGCACAGCCATTGAAGAGGAATGGACCAATATTCCACATGCCACAATCAACAACCTGATCAACATTGCTTATATACAATGCTCACAAAATTTATCGGAAATTTCAAAATGAATATGAAGAAAAAAAAGCAGTTGATTTTATTTTGTTAAACAAAATAATCAGAAAAACAAATGAAAAGTCAAATAAAGTTGTTTGTTTACACAAATGAGATGCGAACTCAATTATGGTGATTGAGTAGCAAGTGACATATTTATGGGAGTGAACAGAAGCATGTTAAACTGGATGAGTGTGTCACACATTGACTGGTCAGTATGGTGTATGGTCACTCAGGACGGCCAGAAAACACTGACAGAGATGGGGCATGGACAGAATCAGTTTGTCCAGCAGTTCTTGTGGGATCCTCTACCACTCTTGCACCAGGACAGCTTCCAGCAATCCATTCCATGGAGCTCAGTACGACCACCAATGCCAATACCAGCCCAAACCATGGCTCCATTACCACTGAAGGAGTTCTTTTCTCACAGAAACTGTGGATTCTCCTGTGTCCCTCGTTCATGGCAGATCAGGACACGATGATTGTCAGGTTGCAAACTGAAACATAACTTAGAGTAGAGAACAGCTGACCTCTCATTACAGGTCCTATGACCATGCTCATCAGCCCACAATCTACTGGTTATACGGTGTTCAGTAGATAATGGAACGCATACCAAAAAAACATGAAAGCGATTTCAGAGCCTGCTAATCTTGCTTTGGGATATTCCAAGTTCTGCTGCCACTGTTGTCTGTTGCCAGCGTCAAGACCTATGTCCTATGGCTCTTCATTCAGGCAAATCATGTTACAGAGGCATTACAAGGGCAGGAAACTTGCAGGAGGTGCACTTTCAAGATAAGAGAATGTTGAGCTATTCCATCACTTTCAGCCTTTTATACTGTGCATTTTCGCTGATTAAATAAAAGCTTTTTTTGCATCTCATTTGAATTACAAATTACAACTTTCTTTAACTAGTTGTATGGTTTTCTAATGTTGGTGTTTAATAAAACACGAAAATTAAAAAGATACAATGCTTAAGTTCTTATTGCTTCATATTCATTTTAAAATATGCCATAGTATTTGTGAGGAGTGTATTATATACACTGTATATTGTGTAAATGGACGATATGTACTTTGTCATAGTAGGGGTTAGTGTGACTGTGGAAGAGGGTACGGGTACTGACCCAATAAAGAATGCGTGGAGAATTCTAAAAGTAAAATGCTACAGCAACTACCCCGTTCTGTTACACATGTTAAGATGCATTTGCAGTAAAATGAGGCAAAATATCACCTGACACAGGTGGTACAATCTGTGCCAAAGCATCTTTACGTGTTGTGAGGAATGGCAACGTTGCAACGTGGTAAATGCTTTATCATTAAAACTCAGGCCTGAAAGGTATATTAACAAGTTAAATACCTTTAAATGAAGTTGACCAGGAAAAAAATGAATGAAATGAATCTGTCTGTAATTAAATAAAAGTCAAAGTAAATGTAGATGATGTAAATATAAAACTGGATAATAAACGTACCATTTTGCAGTTCTAAGTAGACTGCCAATAAAATGGCTTCTGGCGGAATCTCCTTTGCACTGACCATAGAGGCCGCCTACAGACACAGGAAGGAAGCAAGGTCCAGCTCACATGTAAAGCAGACTTAGGCATGATAAGACTTAGAGTGATAATTAGGCCTGTGAATGATAGCATTAAAGACGTAGATAGCTATTTTGTAACTTGTATACGTATGTGCAGGCAGTGTTCAAAATGGTCCCCTATTCACTACTCCCTACAGTCTACATATGGTATATAGCACAATTAGTCTAAAGAGATCAAAACTGGTGAGGGAAGGAAACAAAAATAAGGTGCTGAGCATTAACATGCAACAGCAGATTGTCACACAAACACATCTCTGTGAACTTTGACAACTTGCACATTCTATTAAAAGTTCCTAATGCTGATTTTTTTTTCCCTCTGGCAGCCCCGAGTCAGAGAATTTCTTCAATAAGAGCAATACAAATCAAAATAATGAAATGTATTAAATGCAGATTGCTGACTCGGCGAGGAGCATAAAAATACTATTACTAGCTATCCTTTTTCTAGCCACATTAAAATATCCCAGTGTGTGTGTGATCCCAGCATGTGCCCTGATCAGCTTGGTTCCCATCTTGCGCCCTGTGCTGCTGGATTTCCTTATATGATGCTTCAGTTCAGTAGCCAGTACTGCTACAACTAGTTGGGTGTGGGATATATCTGCAATAATGTAAACTGCTCACAAAATGATTTTAACAAATAATGTTTGTGAGCAGTGTATGTTGATTTAGTCTAAATGTGGGCAACTGTAATTGAATTCAATGTTTTATTTATACAGATAACCTTTTAACCTTTTAAAATATTTTTTCATCACAAATAAGAAAAATATAATATGCAACATCAATAATATATCCTAATACATGTGTGCCTTTGGACACAGTATTTTTCAGGTCTTTATAGTACAATGTATTGTCTATTGGGTGCCTTAGAGTTTTTCTTTTCTTTTTTTATATTTATCTTTCATTTCATATTTGTTGTAGTGTGCCAACAACAAAGCACATCCTAGATTTAGAAGCATTCATGTTGGAATACATAAGTTACAAAAAGTTTATTCACCGATTACTCGTCTAAAACATGTATGTATATTTAAGTTAATTAAACATAGCAGAAGAATGTATATGGACAGAAATATTAGTACAATAAGCAGAATGGCTGTGTGTTTATACCTGCTGTAGGCACTTGCGCGCTTTCTCGTATTCACTCCGCAGGCAGTAAGCGCTGCCCAAATTAAATAACATCATGGCCCTGGCAGTGCTCACACTACTTGGGTAACACAAAGGTGTCTGCTTCCCTGCTACATGTACACAAACACACATTGTGGTGAATACAAAATATGGATATGAAACTGTCCAATGCACACTGCAAATAAATTAGATAATATATTGCTCACACAAATTAGGGGATAATTCTTTCCAAATGAAACATCCCCTAGTTTTTGTGAGCAGTGCAGTAGCAAAGACCACTCACATGATTCAACTGGTTCTAAATCTCCTTTATCTGAACCTGTTCGTAAAAACAAAAGGCAATTCTAATATTTGCTACTCAAGCATTTTCATAACATGAATATATAGGGCTTGGTGACACTCCAGCAGAGATGCAAATCAATTTGAAGAGTCCGTATGTGTGATATATATAAATTTATATATAGATATAGATGAGTGTGTGTATACCTTGTTCTTGTTCACTGAGTGACACACTTAGTGACACGTCAGTGACATTCTCTGGGTTGAGGTGAGTGATTGCATCTGAGATACGGTCCAGAGAGATCAGAGCTTCAGCAGCATACAAGTGACCCAGGAACCTGAGAATAGATATTATCCGTTAGCGACTACAGAAAGAGGCTCATAGACACAGCTGTATAGCACATTTAATGAGCTTAGGAAGCGCCGACATGTTTAGAGAATGATGTAATAGAAACTTTTTTTTATTATTGAGTTTATGGGTAGGAAATAATGGATTTAATAATCTCGCTCTGAAAATAGGAGACAAATCAAGTCCAATTAAAGTACATGTTCTTAAAAACGGTATGAAAAAAATCATTTAACTGTTATTAATTGAGAAAATGTTCCACTGTAAAAAGCACTATATAAATAAATCTGATTTGACTCGACTATGTCTGAGATTAAGTATGTGCATTTTGCACCTATGACCAGTGACAAGCATGATTACAGGGCATACATTTCTTATTTCTCACAAGATCATAGATCAGCAAAACATGGAAGCATACTGGGAACACGAAGTCACCAGCTCAACAACTATCACCTTCATGCCAGTGCATTCTTTAATCTAACCAGAAGCCATTTATCAAACCTGCCTGGAGTTTGGTGGACAATATGAGATATTGGGAGTCCACTGTGTGATACACTTTTGGCAACAACAACAACTAGGTCAAAAAGAACACAGTTACACAACAAAAAAAACCCACTATCCTTATTCTCGTGTGTAATGTAGGATCTGTTATATCCTCCATAGGGTCTGGTAACATTGCTAGGAAAAACACTACCAGATTTCTATTGAACTGGCAACCCCAGCTCTTCCGGCAAAAAATAAATATATAAATAAATAAATTTTAAAAAAAAACTAAAAAATAAAAAAAAAATAATAATAATATTATATATATATATATATTACACAAAAACACATTATCTATTTAGTTTAATGCCCAGAGAGTCAAGGTTCTAACATGGGCCTCATCATACTTATCATTATACCGTTTAACTCATAGATTCATTGTGATAGTAACCAGAAAGAAAATTAACACATTCTATTAAAACTGTACTTTTTGACTGAAAAATCAAGAATTGCCATAGTTGCACTATAAATAGTCTCAAACATTAAGCCAATCTTCTGGTGTAACATTAACTGAAGAAAGCATTGAATTTCAAGGTTGGTATGAATCATACATTCATCCTGCTATTCAGGTGGGTTCAGAATGGGGAAGGGGAGTAGTTACTGATCTCATCTAAGATGAGTGAGATGAGAATGTAAGACGAGAAACTTACTTAAGGGATCCTGACAGCTTGGGTTGGTGTAGAAGCTTATCTGCATGATTAAGAGCCATGAGGTTATCCCCAAGGGCCAACGCCACATACGCACTACAGGCTAAAATGCAGCACCTTTGTGTACAACAGAAACAGCAAAAATGTATAAGTACACATTTCATCACATGAGACAACTTCAAATCTAATACAAAAATTAAATACTTTTTTTTTTTTTTTTTTAAATCTTGTTGCAAAGCAGCAAACAAGTACAGAAGTAGCCCGGCGGCAAACCCCTCAAAAGAGAGAGCGAGGAGCGTGCATTTACCCAGAGACTGAATCATGCATTTCAGTGGCGCCACATATACTTGTTCAGACAGTAAAAGAGAGGACGATGTGTGTGACTCAATGCTAGTCATAGATGGCAGGCATGATGAACTGACCCCCAGCGTCGTCTCATGACCAGCACGTTTTAGGGTTTAGGCACAGCTTAGTCATAATAACGAACTAGGCAATGTTAACTGATTGCTTCTAAATCTACAGCAACAGGCAAGACTAGAGTTAAAGCAACAGAGACCTCATCGAGCAAACAATACTTGCCCAAATATCATGAGAAATTATGCATCGTTGTATTCTCCAATATGCCCTGTAGCTCGTCAGTGCTGCAAGTGCTGAATATACGATAATATTCAACACCATAATTACTGGCCTGTCCTGAATCTAACTGCATGAAGATGCTGTTAAACCTTTCCTAACCCTCCATCACTGTTCTGTTTCCTGTTAGCGGCAGCTGTATTGCAAGTTCGTCATTAAAGGGGTAACGGGAAAGAAAGGAAGAGAAGGATAAAGAAGGGGGTGCATGCCTTTTGGCAAATGACTGGAACACAAAAGCCTTGTCGAATTCCTGGAAGCGAAACCTGAGTAAGTGGCGGGTGTGCTCATAAACATGTCACCATATCAGGGTGCCAAACCAGGGTCACCCCTCAAGCCTCCCACCCTTTCCTCTCTGCGGCACTGTGTCCGGCTCCCCCAGATGAGACAAACGTATGAAATGTGCCCCAGGTCGGAGGGAGCTGAAGGGAGGGATTAAGGACGGAAGAAACAGTAGTGCACAGTGGACAATGTATAATTGGGGGTTGCCTTTGATCTCACCTGAGGTTCTCAACTTCCTGTTTTCGGAGAGGTGATGAGGGGGCAGCAGGAATGAACTTGTCTCCCTCTTGGCCTTTCCCACTATAAATCAAAACGTCTGAAAATGTCACTGGACCATCATAACGTCGCCCATGCAAAAACTGGCACAGAAGTGAGCTCAATAGCATTTTTCAGTTATTCTATCATTCTGTTCTTTGATTTGGAACTTTTTTTAAACAGTTAGATATACATTGTCATGTGCAAGGTGAATTTTTAAATAGCTGATAATACGCAAACAAGTGTGAACATATTGAGCAGTCATTCACAGTCCGGTGTGTAAAACCTTGTGACCCTTTGGGTCAGCGTTTCCAAAAGTCAGGTGTTCCAGTTGATTAGTTGGGAGGTACCGGTGCTCGTTTTATCACCTTTTCAGCAACTTAACATAACCTTTACCAGACATACTGCAAAAGTAAAATACATTCATGGTTTAGAATAAAGGATTGAGCCCATTACTAAAACCCACATCCTGCACAGTTGACCTCTAAAATATTCCTGCACATTTAAAAAAAAAAGCTTGCTGATTATATAGGAGCTAACCCAGATACTCAGGTTTACATCATGGCCAAAGCTGGTGTTTGCATGTTTCTTTCCTTGATTCCAAAGACACGCGTTAGGTCAACTGCCATCTCTAAAGTTCACGACCATGGACTGGTGCCTTGTAATGATTTGGATAGGCCTGAATTGTATTGAAAGTGGAGAGTGAGCGATTTATTCCATTTAAACCCTTTTTTAGATAAAATACCTAAATCAAAGCTCCCAAGTATTTTGATCCTGTTTTCATCATGCTTATCCTGGTCAGTGTCTAGGGTGGTGTGCAGTCCAAACCCAATTCCCAGTCATGTAGGAATCGACTCAAACCCAGGTCTCTGTGGCGGCAAACTAACAAATTACTGCTAGAGTGTATTATGTGAAACCTTATACAGAGATGCACTGTTTAACGTCCAAAATACATTCTGTAAATCAGGACATCGGCCAGACAAAACCATGGTCAAATGTTTAGATATTTTTCTCGTGGCGTTTTAATTTAAATAATAATATGAATACATTTAGTACAGTACTGTACACTACAGTACTAAATGTTCGATGTCATCACTTGTACTACATTTCTGTCATTCCGATGTGAGTTACATGTAAAAAAAAAAAAAAGACTTTATTTCAATTATAAAACTCTTAATTATCAGCCATGACCTCAGCCATTCAAGTAAATGAACATTGATGGACATTAAACGGCGCATACCTATATTGATATACTAACATCTTGATATAAAAAAATTCTAATTCATAATTCCGATCTGGGGCTGTGGTGGCTTAATGGTTGAAATACCAGACTGAGGATGAAATGGTACTGGGTTCCAATCTCAGCTCTGCCAAGCTGCCACTGTTGGGTCTTTGAGAAAGGCCCTTAAACCATACTTGCTTGGATATTGACACTGTAACAGTTGTAAGTCACTCTGGACAAGGGTACTTGCTAAACGAAACATTTTTTAAATGCTCGATACTCAGAATGGTATTGATTCATTAGAAATATATATTTTCACTATGCCTCTTCCAACATTTCAAAGACTGTGAGAATCCTTTTTAAAGACTATATAATCATTTTTGGGTGTTCTGTCCACAGTAAGATAAACAGGAAATGCAGTACTGTTAGCGCTCCTGCAAAGCTTAAAGAAAATCAGCACTACACGGGAAAAGAAAATGATAAAGAAGTCAAAAGGTAAAAAGATTTAAATTAACACCGTACAGGAAATCACTGGCCTTCAGGAAAAATTATTTTGCATGTTGCCAAAGGTCCATCTGAGTGATCGACAGAGTATCTGGGACTATATTCTGTGAATAGATGCAAACCAATAAAGGTTTCACTTCTGGTAGGAAAGCATAATACAATGTTTGGAAGAGAACAGACATTATATACCAGGCACTGTGCGGGGCACATCCTGGCCTAGGCAGTTTGCTTGCATTATAAAACGTATACATTTAACATTGTAGCAGAAAATGTCAGGATGGTAGCTTATCATATTATTCTCCAAGAATTTGTAAGATAATGACCCAAAACAGACAAGCAAAGCAATAAAACCCAGCTAATAGAAATGTAGCATGAAGCCTGAAGGCCGCTGTTTATAGTCAGTATGTGCACTGTCTTGCATACCTTTTGAAGGCGGGACTGTGAATGATTAAACAGCACTTTAGATACAGATTAAATGTACAATTGTTTGCGTTAATAGCTCACACAGGATGTGGGCCGGTCATATAAAGGGCACAAAGAGCAGGCCATATATTCATAAGTGATTTCTGCCGAGATCTAGGTCGTTCCATAAGGTCTTACAGGCCTTTCTTATGCAACAGTATATATATAGATTTGGAGGCACATCTGGTGGTAATACATTCTGTGCTTACCTGCAGGCATCACTGTTCTCACTGCCACTCTCCGTGCTTCCTGATTGGCTGGAGCTCTTTGAGCCATTCTCTGGCTTGCTCTCATGTTGCTGATGCTCTGGCAGCAAGAGTAATGCGTTCCTCAAACAGATTGCAGCAAACTCCATACTGGCTACGGGGATTGCCGCTGACTGGCCCTCACTGTACGCGCACAAAGATACAGAACAAGTGTGAGCAAAGAAATGCCAATTTCCTTAAAAACACGTGTGCGCGCTGGAACAGTCTAAGCGTTTTAAACGGTATATCGCTCCATCTGCTGGACATAAAAATCGGTGCACATCACAAAACACTAAAATAGGTACAGGTAAGGGCAAAGGAAAGACATGTAGAATGACTTTTTCCAACGTCATCTCAATTTAGCTCATCTGTCGCCTGTGGGCTAGTATGGAATTGTGAAATATGACTCGGTACTGAGAAAAGCAAATACAGCTCATTGAATTCAGAATATCTTAATTGTACTGTCCACTTTTTGTCAGCAATCCATGAGTGAAAAATGCCTTAAACAAGTTAATGGCAGCTGGTGGGGTTTAGCAGAGCCATAGAAAAACACACATTTACATAACATGCCCAAACACAATCACTCTGATCACTAAGAACTGCTTTGCGACCCATCAAAAGAGAAAATCATGGCACTGTACCACCTCTCCTTAATCTGTGGTCCCGTCTTCAAAACCTGAAGGCATTTATTTAAGGGATAGCACATGACGGTGTTATTATTGTGATGTGTGTTATTATAAACAACTGCACCGCTGTGTTCGTCGTGTAATCCAAATGCAAGTAAACTGCTCACAAAATTAGATATTTCAATCATTTTTGTGAGCATTATACTTGTGATGACAAAAAAAAAACCTTATCAGTGCATCCTTAACTCTCGCACGCGCAAACACTGAAATGCACACACACACAGACTCTCACACAATCCAGCCAATGCCTATCAAGTTAACACCCACATGCCTAGACTGAGAACTTGATTGGCTTGCATACTGTCCTGATCATAACTGCATTTGGTTATATTTGTGATTACGTGGAATATGAAAAGTAAGCCATGGCTTATTATCCTACAGTTATCGTCCAGCCACATCCATTACCACAGTCATGTTTGGAAAACCCTTTGAACGGTGAAGGCTGTAGTAGGAGTAAAAGTGGGGTGCAACTGCATACTAATACACATTTAAGATGTAATTTTCATGTATTGAAATGCATTTACTTCATAGGGTATGTGTAACTTAAAAATTAACAACTGAAATTGGTCTTAAAAGTAAAATGTCAATGTTTTATTGCAAGTATTTTTGTAAAGGACCTGTAGCTATTAGCAATAACCGAAAAGGACCATTAGTCACTGTTCCTTAGGTCGTACTTATAATAATTCAATATATTGTACTATTCGCTAAACCTGTAAGGGCTGTAAACAAATGTTGTTCATTCAGTTTACTGCAGACACTTGTAAGTCTGCAATTAAATGTTATTAATATAATGAGGACTATTTTAGGATTCTGGAAGAAAACGTGATCATGAAATATGTGGTAAAGCTTGTAGAACCCTTTAAAAAAGGCCATGTCTGTGTATCCACATAGTTGAATTAACTATAAAGTACTTGATTACAGTCAGGTCAAATAAAGGAAGTCAGCACACCTGTAGGTGGTGTTCTGTGTGGATTGTGATGCTAGGACAATCTTACGATGATAGCCCTGCCCGACAATGGACTGAACTATCCCCTTTTTGCTCGGAAGGCCTTTGGTCTCTTGCTCTGAACTCTGGCCAAAAAGATCAGAAAAACATTTAAAGTTCAGAATACTAAAAGAATCATCCAGTGTTCATTTTCAGATATAAGTATGTCTCACCCCCTTGTTGGCAGCAATGCAGCACTCCGCCAGCCGCAGCCAAAGCCGTGGGTTCGAGTGGTACACCTGAACCGCTTCCATCAGACATTCAAATGCTGCCAATGGCCGGCCGAGGTGCAGCAGCTGAATGCCACAATTATAGAGCAGCTCATAGCGTTTATTGGCCAGCAGAGCACACATGGGAATACCTGTAAACTTTTTAGCTGTGGGACAAAACACAGAGAAATTAAATATGAAGCTTCCAGCCTCGGTCAGGCAATGTACAATGTATCAGATGAAGCAACTGCCTAAAGATGCAACACTAATGAAAGAGTACAGTGTGAGTTATATTACAAAGTTGGGTTACAGTGTTAGACACAGGCTTTCATAGCTATGATCATAATTTACCTAATCATATAGAGTTACACAGTTGAGATTGGCTGACTTTAGAAAATGAACCGGAACTGGCATTAAATTAATCTTAAACCTTATTCTGACTGTACACTGTACTGTAGTATAAGCTTCAAAGAGCATTTGAGAAAGGCATTCCATTAATGAGACAAAAGAGCAGTCTAATTGGTATTATTACATCACAACAAACTCACCCTGGCCATTCTTGCCATCCCCTAGTTGTGCACATGTATGATCATTCTCTTGCAGAGCTTTCTTGAAGTAAAATATGCCCAGGTTGTGTTTCCCCATTGCAAAGTGAATGCAGCCCAAGTTATTCCAGAACATGCAGCGTACACATTCACCTATTAAAACACCAACAAACAGACAAAAAAAGTTGTTTGATGAATGCTTTATAATACTCTATGTGGCATACATGCCAATATGTATTATATGACGTTCAGAAAATGCCAATATCGCATATAAATTTCACAGAATGCATCTTGCATGTTAAGCAATGCATTCCTATAATTCAGTGCAATCACAGTTCTTACACATTATGTACCTGTTTTAATGGGTCCAGGATGCTCAGCAATGTTTGCACTATTCAGGAGTTTCACTGCTTTGCGGTAATTACCCCTAAGATACTCAAAATTACTCTTCAGGAAAAGGGAGGGTGCGGACTAAGAGAGAAATGATTAATTAGTTTTAAAGAAAACATTTAAAGCACAAGCTGTTTTTGTTTCATACTTAATATGTAGCATTTTCCTATAACCAGACAAAAACAGAAGAGCTCTACTACTTATTTAAGGTATAACAAATTCTTCACATAATGCACAGAGACTTACATTTCCAGCTGTGTTCATAACTGACTTGATCTCCCTTTTACAAGCTTTCAGAGATTTCATCTGAATGTAGGCCCGCACTTTATACTGTATAAAACAAAGATAAAACACGTCAAAATGGAGA
>JAUZST010007241.1:0-14305 GCA_034779995.1 Parotocinclus haroldoi | reverse complement strand
ACAGAGACACACACAGAGACACACACAGAGACACACACAGAGACACACACAGAGACACACACAGAGACACACACACAGAATGTATTTTTAAAAGGGTCCCAAAAGTATTTCAAACCGGTTCCCAAATGTAAAAAGAACCTGGTATCCCAGTGAAGCTGCCACTAAATACTAAATTCTTAATGTAGTTTACAGAGGTAGTTGTTAAAAATAAAAATAAAATAAAATAAAGATTTGTGTACTTTCTGGTTGCAATCTAATAAAGAGACTGAGAAATAATTATACAAGGTCATTATATCAATGCAAAAACAACAGTACCGGTACATCTAATCTAATGGTGGCCTAAGACTTTTTGCACAGTACTGTACTTCGCTACATATTTAAAGACTATTCGTTACCGAGCCAGCAATGTTTAGTACAGCACTAGTACCTGGGTAGAAGTGTGAGCTCAGGAATCATGAAAACAAAGTTGGGATGAGTGATGGGAAGGAAGCTGGTGAGCAAAACAAAGACAGATCACGGTTTAGTCCATTTCACATGAGAGGACAAAATCGGAAGAAAAAAAATCAAATTAGATAAACATTTACTTCTTTTGACGAATTCCACGCCCTCCAATGACCCGTCCTTTAACCTTAGAGCCGACCCGAAGGGTGGAAGTCGGGAAGCTTCCCACTTTGGGACTGTCACATATTTGGGAAACGTGCAAGGATCCATTGGTGCCATCAGGCAAATTCAAGAGCACGCTTATTGGTTTGACTTTTTTCACTGTCGCCTCCACCAGGTCACCAACCTTGTGTTTGTGCTTTTCACTGTTGTTCTTGCGTGATTTTTTGTTTAACACAATCTGCCAATCTACAAGGGCTCGCCCACCCAAAGGTTCGCTGCTTGGGTCGATAACAGTCACTGTCAATTCACTTTCCACGGTAAGCTTCTCTGACTTGAAATTAAATGCGTCGTTTAAGTTTTTACTTATGGAAATCCAGGTCAAGTGACCAGTGTCACCCACTGACACAACCGCAAAGTCTTTGTCCACATGCTGGATTGTTGCCAAGTGTTGGGAGTCTTTCTTTAACTGCAAAAATAACCCCCCCCCAAGAAAAGAAATGCATAAGTCACAGAAATACAAAGAGAAACACACAATTTGGTGTTAAAGATCTGAAAGTTGTTTACTTGCTACGAAGTTAAATCTGGTTTAACATTCTCCAAGTATGATGACTCGTTTTACTTTAATATACGGTGGCATATCACCATGTAATAGTTTTGTGATGTCAATATATCATATTGCTCATAATATTCAAATGTATCATGGTGTGTATTGTGTCATAACGTCCTTTATAATATCCACCTTAGCTACAAGGTGGAGCACTATAGCTTATTTGTTTATTTATTTAATGTGAGGTTCAGCATCAATGACTGAGAACAAGAATAAACAGACGAGCACATGGGGAGGGCATGCAGACTCCACAAAGGCACAGTCCGAGGTCAAGATTGGACCAGGGATGAGCAATGTGGTAGAAGCATCTAATAGAGTGCAAGATTGTCCTGTATTGCACATGCTGCACACGTGCACTTTATGTTTCGAAGTTTATCGTTTTATGTAGCACCTTTGTCCTGGAGGAACGTTGTTTCGTTCCACTGTATACTGTACACCACTGTATATGGTTGAAATGACAATACGACCACTGGAACTTCAAATGAATAAACAACGTTCAAAAACTCCCGCAGCACTGCTGTGTCTAATCCACCCATACCAGCAAAAACATCATAATGATCCATTGCCCAAGTAGGTCCTCATCTGGGCTAGTCCTGTGGGGGCCCTGACCATTATTTAACAGAGTAAAAGGGACTTAACATATGTAGAGAAACACCTGACCTACAGTTTATTATAGAATTATAGGACAACAAAGATTCCTTAAAAGGTGCTTAAGCAATGTATTTAGTCAAGCCGTGTGCACACAGCAGAAGTCACTCCTCATTTATGTACAAGTTCCTCAACTTCAGCTCATTTTCTTGCATGATAACTTGGACAGTTAATGTCCCGCCCAATCCAGCTGAAGTGAGCAGCACTGTTTCAGATTCATTTACAGCAAAGCGGCAATGATCATGAAATGTTACGGTATAAACGGCAAAACCAAACCTCTACCATCATATAGTGAAGAACATCATACTGTCCAGATCTACTGGAAGCGCTGCCTATCAAACTAGAACTGAATCTCTTTACAATGAAACAGATCAATAATCACATGTTATTCCAATAAAAATGAGACCAACAGCCGTGGCTCAGCATCCACTCACTTTTTTCCTCTTCCCCGTGATATTTGGCAGAAGCGACACGTGCACCTCCGAGGCCAAAAAGTCGACGTGCAGCACCACCGCTTTGACTTTGCAGCCTGGGGTCGTGTTCACACCTAAGACATTCAAACATTCACACCTGAACTGTTAGTGAAGGGTGGCTTGGATGACAAAAACTTTTTCACACATGCATTTGGACATGTGAATGTACAGGTCACTTCAATGGTGCTGATTCGATTTGAGTTGTAGGTCCAGATTCGAAAACCTCAGTGAATACTGTTCTTAAATTATTCAGTGTAAACGTGTGATGCAAGCTGGTGTAAAGGTAACTGATTTTAGGATCAAGTCTGAGAAAATCAAGAGTGCCTACAAAGCTGCAAGAGATTTAGAAAAGGGGAATGCAAAAATAGGAAATGCATCGTCGAGGAGGATCACGCGTTCCGGTTGATCACCTCGTGTAATGCAGTTGCATTTTTTGCACACCAGAGGGTGCGACCGTTCATTGTTGCACAGAAATGTATCCCATTCTCCTAAATGCAGGGAACTAAAAAGGATTTTTGTTAGAATTTTTATACAAGAAATGCACACCTATTGAACTCTTCATAAACAAAAAGGAATGTTTTCACTCCGTTATAAGATATGGTGGAGATACAATTTGTATTTTGTTTACAAATGTAATCCTTTTAATCAATGAACTTTTAATTACAGGGGGCTAAAGTTCGTCTTGTTTCAAAACTTTAAGAAACCGTTTTGCCTTCGTTTACACAGAAACAAGACGCTCCCTTTGTAAAATGTACAACTAATAATTGTGAGAACTCAAATTGTGAATAAGACAATGTGCATAATTTCCCCAAATATGTATTATCTAATATTCGAAACAAGTTATGACCTGTTACGTGGTGGCTGGAGGCCAACACTGTGACGCTGTTAAGCTGATCTGAGGTCAGGATGACAGAGCCGTCTTCTCTGGCCTCTCCAACTATCATCTTCAGTTTATCTCCTAAAGACACGGAGGAGAGCTGCTGCAGCTCGTCTGAGTCACCTGAAGAGACAACAGCAGCAATGTTCAGAACATTTAGATGTCAGTCAAAACAGTCAAAACCCGAGATCCAAATCTCAGCATTCGATTTCCCACGTAACATAAGAGGTTTGTTAAGTAGGGGTATGTATCAGTGTAAATCTATTATAGGGGTCACCAACCTTTTTGGAACCGAGAGCTACTTTAAGAGTACGGAGTAATACTAAGGGCTACTTGTTTAATATAACCTTTCTGCATAAAGTTGCACTCTTCAACTTTAATAATAATAATAATAATAGTACAGAGACTGTCGGAGCAACATTAACAACAATTTACCATGGTAGAAAACATATTTAAAACACGCAACATTATTTCTGTTAATCGCAATCTCTCAACATTTAAAAAGGTTAGGTTATTACATCTCTGATAATTATTTACAAACTATCAGTTGAAATTCATGCCACACTGAATTAAATCGTTAACTTTTTTTTCACTGGTCTCTGAAAAAAAGCAGCTGTTTGTGGGTTGGTAGTTAGCATGGAAGCTTTTGTGACGTACTGAAGTGCCTCTTCTTCCTAATCATTGTTACAATGGTGCAATTTCTTTTGTTTTTCTGACTAAACAAAGGAAGGGGAATGGAAAACATCTAGCTTACCATCATAGCTGCGCCTGCTACCTTATCTAGGCGAAGTTTGAGATGGAGATCTTTGACAAAATTGTACATTTGTATATTCAATATTGAACTTTTAAAATCTACACAAATGCAAATGTCGGGGGAAAAAAAAAAAACGATAAAGTTTTTTTTAGACTGAGCTCCAAGGTGCTATTTTTAGAAATGCCCTGGGGGGGTTGACTCGCGTAGTCACAGCGGGCGGCCAGATGACCGCGGGCAACGTGTTGGCTACCATTGCTCTATTTACATGGTGTTCGGAGTGGCATTTTGCCTCTACCTGCACCTTCCATTTTCTACCAGTACCAAGTATGCAAATTTAACTTTAGACATTGCAGCGACAAACAACTGGTCAAATTTTTTTAAATGATATTTGGCATGTGCATTTTAGTTGTCATAATTGAATGTTTTGCTTATATTTTTTAAATAAAATTTACTTTAATTGACCCTCCTGACAATATTTAATTGACCCTATATTAACTTTTTGTAGAAGTAGGACTACGTTACGGTCTCATGCACGGACACTTTCAGGAATTGTAATGTCCTCTACCAAAAGGTTTAAAATGTGATACTCCATTGCCTGTTCTGGAAACAAGTGTTTCTTCAGGCGAACTCATTCCTTCTTGGTTGTGTGCAGCCAGCAAGGCATGTTCATTTATGCTGATAGCGATGGCTAAAAAAAAACCGCAAAAACAAATCAAATCGGTAAATGAAGAACCAGTTGTGTTTTTCCTAGAGGGAGTGATATGTATGAGAGTGTAGGCTTTTTAGGTTGTGTAGATAAATGCGTTTCACGGTTGCACACAGTTTCTTGTGAACATAAGCCTTATATTTACATTACAGCAGCCTAAAAAGATCACTATTGTAACGTCTGTTGAACGTCCATTTCTCTAACGAGCCGTTTCACAGAATGCAAGGAGTTCATTAAATAGTGCATGACATTCACGAGGCACTAATGTGTAAAATCATTCGCAAATAATTTGTTAGAAGCTTACCTCTCGAAGCCATCATATCGCGTACAGTTGTTCTCTCACGCTGTCCCTGGATAAGCCTGGTCTGGACTTCACCCTCTTCCAAGCTCACTTCTGACACCTTCAGGCTGACCAGAAATCTGCCCTTCTCCTCTTCCAGGTTCGTCACCTTGGCCAACACGGTCTGACCTACCTCAAACACCCCTGCCGTGTCACTGACGAACTTGTCACTCATAGCCTAAAGAAGAAGGCAGAACAACATCTGCATATTTTCATCTACTGACCTTAAAACATATCGGAAAGAAAGAAGCATAACATTTGGCATGTGCATTAAGATTTTCAGTAGTGGATAAGACGTTACTACTGTAAACAAACAAATATGTAACAAAAATACTTTAAATGACGTTCAAAAGACTTAATATATTAAGTATTGAGTTTAGCATCAACTCACAGCTTTTGGAGCAAGGCCAAAGAGGCCATGAGGGAAGGCGACAAAGACCCCGTAGGGCATGATGTTCTTCACCCAGCCCACCATGACCATGCCAACTTGCAGATCAGAGAAAGATGATGCCAGGTTTTCTGCTTCCAGAGCCGTCATCAGCAACGGCTTCTTACTGAGTGTCTGGGTGTGCTTTGGTTAAAGAATGTAAGATTAAATAAAATGGTTTTTCTACTGAAAGTCACCTTATTGGACACCTTATTTCATCTGAAAGATTAAAAATAGTGCTCACTACAGAAAAGCTTGGTGCCAAAACCTCCTTGAGAAAACCATTAAAAGGTCCGCTTCCCCACAGCATAGTAAAACAAACAATAACTGCTAAATAGAAGATTTACTCAGCCATTAATTTGACAGCTTATATTAGTAATCTAAGCAGTTTGGGATTCAACATCTGTTTGTTTTAAGTCTTTTTACATCATGCCATGCACAGCTGTTTGTTAGCTGTGAACTTTTCCTCTACTGTAAACAACTCTTCTCCATATGTTCATAGTATGCAGTTACCTGCTGAGTGTTCTGTCAGAAATAGGTTATGAAGGACCAGTGTTTGCTTCCTGAAGCAATTCTTGCCTGGAAGCAAAGCTATTTTTTCCACATGGCACAAAACATGCCTTTAGGCCACAAATCTGGCAAGAATTTCCTGTATACAGGGATATTTGCCACCAATTACAGGCCCGAATGCCAGATGCCTCCTTCATACTATGACCTTTGCAAAAGCCCAAATGAAATCACTGCACCAAGAGACTGCACCACCTGTTCACAATCTATAAATCCCATCACACACTCTGCAGACAGTGCCATCTGCAGGAGCCTAAAGTTACTACCACCTTAAACATGCAAGGTGACTACACTGACCATTTAAAAAACACTTTAAAACACATTAAGCACTTTTTGATGCTTTGGCCTGTGTTCCAAACGACCACCAATCACTACTCCCTACGCTCTATATTACGTAGAACACTATTAGCCTAAAGACAACAGTTTATAAAATCATTTCCGATGCTTCATGACATGGAATTTGCTCATTACTGGGTGACAGATTGCATTAGTTACATAAACAGACAAAACAATACAAGTATTCTCTTCAAAAACAAGCCCGTCACATATGTTAAAACAGTTCCTAACAAAAATAATTTTGCATGGCTTAGCAGCCCACTGCTGCAGTGTGTAATAGAATGAAAAGATAAGAAAAAAAATAATTATTGACAACAAACAAATGCATTCTGTTTAGGGTTATGTTTGTTGTTAACGTAAGATTAAAAAGGAACAAAAATTAACCTAAAAAAATAAAATATTTGAGTAGTTTGACAATACTATTTTCCAGTAAAAAAAAATTAAATGACCGCTTCAGCTATGGCAGGCACATAATTACGACAGCTGCTCAGACAGATGTTGGATTGCTGTAATTCAAATATGTTTAGTACTTTAGCGGCACCAAATGAAGGTGAGTCTATTTAAATTTTAAAATGAGAGACTACATGCCATTTTTTTTTTGCTGTTCATATGCTTATCAAATACAAACGTCCTGTGATGTGTGCAAAGAGATCAGCTGTGGGTCCCTTTTCTTCCCAGTGCGAACATACAAACAGGTTGATACACTGGCGTGACCCTTTCAGGTTTCCATATGTGCCAAAGTAGTTCAGGAACATCACAAACAGTTTAACAGTCTAAGAGCAAATAAAGAGGAGCCTGTGAGGATACAATACTTTGTTTGCTTTTGATGAGACATGCAACATTGGAGATGGTATCTCCCTCCTGTAGTGCCTCCAGCAGAAGAGGGCAGTTGGACAAATGGTCCGAGAGGTGCATTGTGGGAAGGAAGGAAGGAACTTTGTCTGGAAGAATGGACACCTCCAAGCCAGCCTGGTTTTTACTGCACACTACAACTTCCACTTTCTGAATAAGAAAAGGGTAGTAGCATGTTTCAATTAATTGTCAAATTACCCAAAACAATTATTTCACGTTTCGTGGTTGTAATATTTAGGATTCCGCATGCTTTGTGGCCGATATGGCCCTGAATGGTACAATTACTTTCCAATCTACATCCAAGTGCCTTTTAAAGACAGTCTTGTCAACGACCGTTCATTTTAGAGACTGCAATCTTAATTATAACACAAATAAAAATCTGTCTTTTAACCTTTTCAATAAAAAAATTTAATTAGAATGTTGTTGTGCTAACATTTTGTACATTTCTATTTATGCATACTTATCTACTAATATTACAATGTTACATTAATATTAATATAATATTACAACATTATTACAATCAATGTTACAGTCCGTTTTGCGCACAGCTTCTCTCTGCCAGGAAGACATGTGAAATGGAAAAGTATACTCCACTTAAAGGTCTAAAAGGTGATACTGCATTGCCTGTCCTGAAAGTGATGATTATTATGAGTCGACTCATTCCCTCTTGGTTGTGTGCAGCTAGTGGGGAATATTTATTTATGTTTATATTCCATCGTGTTTATTTATGTATTGGTTTTACATTGCATGACTGTTAGTGTGTGTCTGTTCTGTACATCTTCATGCAGGTGAACAGTTTGATGGTGGACTGGATGATTGTGGGAGTGACGTGTGTAACAGTTTAAGTTTCGGATGCTGTGTAGACGGCAGTGTTCCTTTTTTGTTAGCAGTGAGACCTCTCTCGCATTTCTGTATTCTTTGCACACAGATTTCTTGCGTACATAGCCTTTTTATTTACACTACAATGTAACCATGGTGATGTCTGATGTTTAAATGCACTTAATACAGATAACTGCAGAAAATCAGATTTTGTCAGTAATCTGATCAACGTGTATCCATGGGCTTACATACCATGTTCACTTAGGGGCGGACTCACTTTTGTTTAAACATTAATGACTGCGTGTTGCGTTACTTTGAAGACACCGCAAATTTATACTGTTATGCAAACGGACTACTTTACATGTGCCATATCTTCAGTGTTGTTCCATGCACTGATTATTAAGCATATTTAAAAATCCATAGCAATGCATAACTATTTCCAAAGGTGAAGGACAAAGAAAGGAAATTCGTCACCTTTCCGATTTCAAAATCAAACTTGGGAATCAGGACTTTCTTTAGGTCTCCCTCAGTCACTGCTTTAAGGGAGAGGAGCATTTTCTCATTTTCAGGATCACACTTAAGCACTTTAGCTTTCACAACCTATGTACACACACACAAAAAAAAAAAAACAGTGACAGCAAGTCAGTACTGTAGCATTGCTAAAACAAAGAAGGCTGAATCAAAGCCATTGAACAACAGAGAGACTATACGACTTTTACATGTCCTGAAGAATTGAATGCTGTTTAATAAGAATACAACAGTGTAGCACAGTGCTTGGTGCACATCCGTCTTCTGACCTGTCCTATGTAAAAGAGACTCTGGGGATTGCTGGTGAACTCTGTGGTCAGCTCAGAGGTAGGAACTAGGCCTCGAACTTCCCCATAGAACCTCACGATGCAGCCGAAGTCCTTGACGCTCACGATGTAGCCATGGGAGATGAGGCCGACACGGACATCCGCGTACGTGAAGAACAGAGGGAGCGTCGAGTCCACGAGAGCCTTCTTCCTGGTCAAAACGATCTTCTTATTCTTCTGGTCCACTGACAAAACCTGGAGAGGAGACAAACATGCAAGCGCAATAACTATATTTGATAGATCACGGTTCTTCAGTTTAGTCTATATTTTTGAATTGTTTAATGATATTACACACTATAAAGGGACTAAATATGCAAATCTCTCCAACTTTCTTTGGCAAACATTATTTTTTAAACATTTCAATAATTTTCTCATGCTTTTGCTCGGTTAAAAAAAAAAAAAAAAGTTTCTCAACTTTGCTCGGTAAAAGCCTTTGCCTGGAATCTGCTTTTGTACCAAATCAAATTTTGTATAATCATATGTTGACATTAACTGTTTAAAAAACCACATTATTATTATTATTATTGCTACTACTGCTCTAACCTAGTTGCTAACCCTACATTTCCTGCATCTCAACTTATTTTGAACAGTGTTGCAGGCCTGACACGCAGGAATGAATGTTTATGAACAATTGAAATAAAGTCGACCAGACAAAACATGAAATATCTCAGGTTCATACTGTCTGCTGTGTAATAAACGTAAATCATTACAAAATGAATGGAGCAAGAAACACACAAGTAACTCACCCTACATCTGACTTTAAGGCCTTCTGTGAACTTCCTTTCAGGGTTGGTGAGGACAATGTCAGCCAGGTGAATTCTGGGAACCAGGCCTTTAATGTGTTCGGAGAGTTTTACATGCATGCCATATTTCTCCAGTCTTTGCACCGTGCCCTAAAGCACAGAAAAGACAAAAAAAAGAGACATTTCTCATAAATGTACGTTTTTTTAACACACCCTAAGATAAATGGGTTCACGTGGAGCAAGTTTGGTTCTTTCACCTCGACGATCTGTCCTGGTTTAACGTCTTGATAGCTGAACATAGTCGCTTCGATGATCTTCCTAAAAGAAATAAAAAGAAAACACGAGGTCTCACAAATTGTTCTACAACAAGCAGGGGTTCCATGGATGTCATCTTAGTCCTCGTTACAAGTGTTCCAGTAGACAAAAGTATTTCCACCAGACCATGCACAACAAACTTTATAATAACAAGCATAAGGAAGGGAATGGGGACACACTCACTTGCGCATTGTGGCCACGTAGACCTGTTCTATTGGGCTGTAGTCCATAATTCTCACGGTGTGTTCAGGCTGAGCAAGCAGCCGGTTCGGGTTAAAGTGTTCATGGTGCTCCATTATTTGAGTTTTCTGATGGACAGGACAACAAAAATCCAGACATCATATACTGAAAAGTCTGTTAATATAGTTTATAAAGAACTGAAAAAGAATAAGAACGCATATGCAGCTTTCCAATTCATTGCGTCTCTTTATGTTCTGAGTAACAGAATTACTAAGTAACAGAATTGTACGTCTCTTATGTACAATTTAGAACCTTAAGCTGTTTTTAAAAAAAGAAAAAAGGAGCATGTGCATGATCAACACTTATGAAGTAATAATTCTGCAGTTTGTACAGTGTTCTTATCAGCAGTAATACTGCCTGAATTTCAGAAAACAAGGCCGCCCACAGCTCGCTATTAAGTACTATGTTATAATACAGATATAATATAATATCACAGAATTACAGACGGAATCACAGAATTGAGGAGGGAAAGTGGATTCAGATATAAAGACAAATGTACAGAGTTAAATGTGATAAGATCAGTTTTATATAACCGATTCTGTTCCAGACACATTTAACTTGTGCAGCAAATGATGACAGGGGAACAAACAGCTCAGTGCAATTTCATTAAATACAAAAGGGGTATTTTACAACCCCAATTCCAACGAAGTTTGAACGTTGCAAAGAACATAAATAAAAACAGAATACGAACAGATAAATGTCATTTTATTTTGCAAATATGCACTCATTTCAAATTTGATGCCTGCAAGACGTTCCAAAGAAGTTGGGACAGGGGTATGTTTATCACTGTGTTACACCACCTTTCCTTTTAACAGCACTGAGGACACAAATTGTTGAAGCTTTGTATGCGGAATTCTTTCCCAGTCTTGCTTGCTGTACAACTTCAGTTGCTCAACAGTCCGGGGTCTCCACTGTTGTCTTTTGCATTTCAGAATTTGCCACACATTTTCACTATTTTTGGACCCAATTTTAAAACTGAGACCTTTTTTGTTGCCCCTTTTTTGGAACGTGCTACAGGCATTAAATTTCAAACGAGTGAATATTTGCAAAATAAAATGACATTTATCTGTTCGAACATTAGATATCTTGTCTTTGTAGTATATTCAATTGAATATGGGTTGGAAAGGATTTGCATTTGATCATATTTTGTTTTTATTTATTATTTACCGTACACAATGCCCAAACTTCATTGGAATTGGGGTTGTACGGTATAAGCAAACATTAAGTACATGTCGAAAATCAGCAACATCAGCTTTAATTGCACTGCTTTAGAATTTCTCACATGTACAAAAGCAGTGGTTCCGTCCGGCAGCTCCATCATTGCTCCGGAGTGGTGGTGTACTGCAGTCATCCTGCAGCCCTGCAGTACCTCTCCTAGCCTTTTACATTCTACATTCTCCAACATGTATCCCTGTGGTGGCAGAAGGTGGGTGCGCAGAGAAAGGCCGACGAGACGAGTGGACGAGTCCACGTACAGGACACGAGCCTTCACCTAAGCAGGATTAAAATGGTATGGTTTCCTCGAGGTTGTTTTCTACTTATTGACTATTAAGTGAAAACAAGCCACTACAAATTGATCAAAATGTCACTCACCTCTTCTCCTACACTGTATGAAGATGCTTTGTCCGGGTCAATGTGCATGAAGTCGATCACACCAGCGTAAGATGAAAGGAATGTAACTATCAGGCCATGAGAAGTCACCTGCGGAGGCAAAAAAAAAAAAAAAACAAACCGAAAAAAAAAAACAAAAAACAAAACAGGTCACACACACAAAAGGAAAAAAATACAGCAATATGAGGTTCGAGTAGGAGAAGGATCAAAGTTTGGGACCACGAGTTTTAGCATTTATTCTAATTAACAGGTGTGGTTTACTCTTACCTACTGTTATATAACCCCAAAACAGAAAAAAAGTTTGAACAGTAAATAAAATGCAAATACAAATATATTACACAGTATGAGCCCAGGATATTTGATGGTTTGTCTGGCCAACTTCATTTCACTTGTTAATAAACAGCCATTCCTGTCTTTCAAACCTGCATTTACCACTTTTTGATGTTGCTGTTCTGGGGTGTTGAAGTCACCCATGCATTCTCTATTGGGGACAGGCCAGTACAGTACCCGTACCCTCTTCCTCCATATTCATTCCTCTCAAGTGTGTGCGGCATGACGTTTTGCATCGTCTTGAAAATGCATGTACATCTGTAGAAAAGATGTCGTCTTGAGGGCAGCATGTTACGCTGAATTCTACATGTACTTTTCTGCATTAATGCTTCCATCACAGAAGAGTAAATGACATTTGCCAAAGGCACTGACACAGCCCCATACCATGACAGAGCATGTCTATTGAACTTTTGCTGACAACAACCTGTATGATCCTTTTTTAAGATGACGACATATACATGCTCATTTGATCACAATGCACTTCCATTGTGTGATGGTCCATTCCAGGTACGTCCTAGCGAAAAGAAGATAACGTCGCTTCTGGACGTGGCTAACATAATGATTCATTTTTGCACAGTAAAGTTTTAAGTGGCATTTGTGAATGTGGTTATATTAGCTATTGAGGAGTGACAGTTCATGCAGTGGCATTTGAGAGATCGAAGATCATGGGTGATGAGCTTAGACATGCGCCCCTGTTCTTTACGTACTGAAATTCCTTAAAAGTCCTTAAATCGTTTAATGGACTGATGCACTGTAGTGATGGAAATATATTCCTTACATATATGTTGACAAACTGGAGACGCTCTCCCCATTTTTACTCCTCTTGTCATGGGATCTGCTTTTTGTACCAAATTATGATTACGATCATCAATTGACATCACCCGTTTCATCATATGTACATATTTTTTGCACCTAATTTCTAGCCATAAATGCTTAATGTCCTAACTATTTTGGAATGTGTTGCAAGCCTTAAATGCGGTATTGCGTTATTAACGAAGGAATCAGAGAAAAAAAACATGAAATATCTCAGGTTCATAATGTCTGCAATTAATTAAAAGTCATTGGATTCACTGCTTTTTTTTTATTTTTTACATACTGTCCAACTTCTAATCTGGGGTTGTGAATAATTTATACTGTACAATTTATAAGAGGAAGTTTGAATATTGAGGTTTGGCTGCACCTTTAATTTCATAATAATGCACTGTATTCTTACCTTCTTGATACAACACTGGACAATCAGCCCAGGTGCAAGACTGCTCAGCGTCCATCCGTGCCGAGTCTCTGCACAGGCCTGATTAATGGCTGCAGGGTTTACCGTGAGGCGCACCACCCGTCCCTCGTTCTTCACCTCCTCTAGCATTGCCGTCACATACTGACCTACCTTCAGATCTGCAAAGCAGTTTCAATAGCTCAGAATGTGTGTTCTGTTCATCCAAATTTTCATTGACAAATAAACTGTAATGGCACACTACCATAACAACTGCACTGTCAGGTCATTACTAAACACATTCGTCATCCTCAGGCAATGAGTTCACACATGGAAGTGCCTATGAAACAGACCCAAAGGTCTTGGAATACAAGCTTCAAGTGTAAAACTTGTCGCATCCATGGTTTGTAAGAGTTTACACCATATATTTATTTCCTTCAATGACTGAGGATGTTTTCATGTAGCACCAGCTTCACTGAAAGTACCTCAGGATTAAGAAGTTGTCTGATAGTTTTCATAGAGTCAGTGAGAACCCAATCGCAACACACGGCCAAAAAAAGGAAACACAAAAACAAAAGAAATACATGCTCTAGCAAAAAGTCCTGGATTTCAAAATAGAAATGGTTCACTAGGACATGATGTTTGCTTCCTTTTAAAAATGTATACCTTCTTTAGGCAAGTTGGAGTCATCCTTCGATTTCTCTTTGGGTAGAAAGGCCTTAGTCTCTCTGATTCCTATGTCTATTAGAAGACCATGGTCCTCAACACTCTCCACACAACCACCGAGGACCTAAAATTCCACATAGAAACATCATGACATCATGGCTTATTTACTGACTGGCTTCTTTAACATTGCTATCGGCATCAGTGGAAATCTTGGCGACACACAGAAGGTTTCAGAGACACAGAGACAGACACAGAGACAGACACCGAGACAGACACCGAGACAGACACCGAGACAGACACCGAGACAGACACCGAGACAGACACCGAGAC
>JAUZST010007240.1:0-14305 GCA_034779995.1 Parotocinclus haroldoi | reverse complement strand
GGACAGCGATGGAGTGGGCCCCTGGGCCCCACCACGGGACTCTGGACTCCGGGCTCAAAGCCCTTACCGGACTCGTGGGGGGACTAAGTTTCTACCTATAGTTTATATGCCTGATATATGAAATGTACCTAAGATGTAGGTGGGAAAAATTGACCAGCCCAGGACCCCAGCCAAGGTCGCCTGAGACTAGCCACCCAGACAGCTGCTGCCAGCTGTTGTATGGCACGTTGGAATGTTCTTTTCACAGATCAATCCTAGTTTTCACTGTACAAGGCAGATGGCAGATGCATGGCATCTTGTGGGTGAACAGTTTGTTGATGTTGTGAATCACGTGGCCTATGGTGGTAGTGGGGTTATGGTATGGGCAGGAATATGTTATGGACAATGAACACAGGTTCATTTTATCAATGAAATTTTGAACGCAGAGAAACCATAATGTGCTGCCCCATGTTGCAAGGATCTGTACACAATTTCCTGAAGCTGAAACAATTCCAGTTCTTCCATTTCCAGCATACTCACTCATTCAATGGGTGAATGTCAGGAAAGAGGAGTGAACCAGCATTCCACAGGACAGAAGCAACAAACTGATCAACCACATGTGTAGGAGTAAGGCAAATAGTGGTCACACCAGATACTGACTATTTTTCCGACCTTCTGGAACCTTTCCGCAAACAACACCCAATATACCATATACACGAGTCAATATGGAATTGAGTCAATGAAATCTCAAAACTATTGTTTTGATTTATAAGAATGTGAAAATAAATAAATACATTTAATTACACATTTGTTAGTATCTTAACTTCTATTACTTGTTAGCAGCATTTGCCATGTAGCAGTGCAAAACTAAAGAAGCACACATGAAAATTCTTGACTGAATGACTTCATTTGAGGAAAGCGACAAATGACATGCATTTCATTTTGGTTGAATTATTCCTTAAAGGGACATAACCTTCAGCCTTGAGTTCAACACAGTTGTTGTCAAGAGGCTAATTGGCTAATTAATTCAGTGCATTCCACTAAATCAGTCCACACAATGATGGCCTTTAATGAAATACAAACAGACAGCACAAATTAGTGCTTGAACCCAGCTGCTGAGAACTTTACTTTATTGAGTGCATCCCTGTATTGATTGCTGTCTTTTTCTAGCAGCACATCAGTATCCTAAGCACATGCAGTGAGAGTGAATTGAATGTTTGTCCCAGATAGCATTTATTAGTGATTTTCTACCTGCTTAATCATTTACTTTTTTTTTTAGATCTGGTGATCTAGGTGAATGGATCATGGAAAATCTTTTCAGGTCAAAGTTGTAATCAATCACAACTGTTGTAAGGGCCTGAAGCAAGAAAAGAGGCAAGATTCTTTTACATTGATTGTTGGGTAAACAAGACTATCCTATGTTGCATCTTGTTATCCATGTAAAGTCCTGTGGAAAAAAAAACAAAACAAAAACAAAACAATGAACCCAGTTCTAATAAACAGCCCAAGCACTTTCTTGTCATTATCATGAAAAAGTATACCTTATGCAATTGACTAAATAATTCATTAATGGCAAAACCATACAAATGTGATTTTAACTTACATGGGAATTATTATAGCTCATTTGTTATAATTAACTAAGACACTGCTGTTTAGAGCCACCGTCTATTCTCCTGATCTCATCCCACATAAAAAATTAACATAAGCATTAAAAAAATAAAAATCTGCAGTTGCAGACTGGGCAGGTGTCTAAAAGCAGCAGTAGTTTTCGTGATTCACATTTGGAGGTGTGTTTGATGCTGTTTTGCACTCCTCAGCCTGATATGCTCCATTTATCAGCTGCTTGATTAGTGAATATTCTCTTGTGCTCTTATCCTGGGGACAGCTGGTTTGGACCCAGACAGAAAGTAAGGAGGCAAAACTAGTCCCAAAGGACAAGGGGACTTTACTTTGCACCTCTTCCCAACTTACCAGGTCCATCTGAATACTACTACGTGCACACTAAGATGGAGGAACACTGTAAATGGCAGGTAAATTAAACAAATTGCTCATCACAAAATGACAGCTACAAGCACAAAATAGTGTCCACAAACTATATTTTTTATCAAACCAAGGCTAAACTGTTATCCCCAGTCTCCTAAACTCAACTAAAATGTTGTTTTATATAAATTTAATTATATAGATTATACAGTTTGTTTTTCTTTTTCCAATTGAAGGGGCAGTTAATTCTCTTAATCCCTTCACCAAACTTCTATTTTCTTTTTTTTAATAATTTCTGAGTTTACGTTCCTTCAAACACCACTATTTACATATCTGTATATGTGTATTTATTTTCTTTGTTGGCTTTAGTCCTTGTTTGTCTTTCCTTTTTACAGATATCCAAAAAGCCAAATCATTTGCTAGCAGCATAAAGAAGCCACACAGATGCTGGATATTGGCCAGTTTATATAGCATGTCAACCAGGTTCAACTCCTAATGTCTAAATTTATAGAAAGAGCTAAGCCAAGTCAACTATGCTGTGACTTCTGGGCAATGCAGTTCACAGGGCTGCCTTCCATGACTGTATTAAAAACCTCTGTTGCTCTCTGATGGCACTAGTAGATGCTGCTGGTTGTCTGATACTTGCACTGCTTTCAGATATCACACAACAGTGTGGGTACTGCTCTCCAAGCATAATGGTTCCACAATGAAATACTTTTGTTTATGTACTCATCTACTACTCTACTATAGAAGTGTAAACTATTATTAGTATTGTTATTATTATTATTATTATTATTATTATTATTATTATCATTATTATTATATGCTGCCCTTAATCTCCAACTGGAATGGTTTGCTCTATTGTACCCTTTTATTATTAGCACATAATAAGCAGCTGCTTTTGAGACTTGAATATAAGTTATACATTTCATGAATTTCACTTGCAAATCTGGACAATGGAGAACAGTGAGCTACACTACTCTGCAAAGTATTTTAAGCTGTAATATTACACCACTGTGACATTATGCTAAGATAATCACACTGAGTAGAGGCACCAACAATTAGCTGAGGTTTGCTTCAGCAGATTATAACTTTAGCCCTGCAGTCACATTCATGATTTTCAAATGTATAAATCCTT
The DNA here is from genome assembly GCA_034779995.1 of Parotocinclus haroldoi. Taxonomy (NCBI): domain Eukaryota; kingdom Metazoa; phylum Chordata; class Actinopteri; order Siluriformes; family Loricariidae; genus Parotocinclus; species Parotocinclus haroldoi. Next base: position 11,208 of record JAUZST010007240.1, on the reverse strand, counting down.
CGAATTGCATTTTCACATTCATTAGGCTCAGTTATGCAGTCAAGCATTCAAGAAAGATCTGCCCAGAAAAGCCTGTGAAATCCTTTTTTCAGTTTTGTTCTCACACCCTCCAAGGTGTGATAGGTATGCTAATTTTATACTCACGTGTTATGTGTTTGGAAAGAAAAGGGAAATGTTACACTTTGAGCATGGTGATCTAAGGCATACACGTAAGCACTAAACCAGTGATGTTAAGTAAATTCTTACAGAATATAAGGAACAAATTAATAGATTGAGAATTATGCATTTGAAATGATTTGGGTTTCTACAGTATATTTTATGGCTACTAATACACAATCTAATTTCTTAATGTAGAATGTTTTAAACAATCTGTGACACTGGTGTCATTTTTTTCTAAACCCCTAGGATAAACTGATAAATTTGAGTACAGTAGTGTTGAAAATCTGTGCCCACACACAATTTTGGTTGCACAGCTTTTGCAAAGCTGCTGTCCAATATAAAGTAATAATTTATACAGATTCTTCAGATAAATGTAAAAGAGAGGAATGTTCAGGAAAGAAAATCCTCTGCTGAATCAATCAAGGCCAGCAGCACATTCTGCAAGACTAGCCATTGCTGAAGCTTTTTATGTGATCATTTTTATGTAATACTATTGTATGATATACACAGAGGTCACACACTGATTGATGTTAGACAGAGCAAAGTCTAAAGGCATGCCTCAAGGTGTATTCAATTCGATCTCAGTGCAAGAATTTAGAAATTATATTAGCTCTGATGTGTGGGAACTGCAGTTATAAAAATGATGCCATCCGATGAATACATGGGTAATGAGAGAAAAAATATTTAAAACTGCTGATTAGTAGTTACTGGCGAAACATAAATCTTGTGGCACAAAATCAAATTCAACAGTAACAATTTTGACACTCTTGAAAAATATGAGTAAAAATGTTATGGACTGCTTACCTAGAGAACTGCTTGCCTAGAGAAACCCTTCATTTACTTTTAATTAAATTTTTTTATTAGAAATTTGACTACATTTATTTTTTAACAAAGCCATGTGTCTTAGTAATTGGCACCCACACCTTTTGTACAACCTCCATTTTCCATCATGACAGTCACACTTAATAACATTTAATAAGTTTGGAGAATACAGAATAAGGATGTTGAGACACTGTACAATACATAATATCTTTAGATCCTCCAGACCCAGGCTCTCTCATGAACACTTTATATCAGTTACATGTTTTTAGTGTGGTTTATGTCATGGAGAGCTCACTTAAGATTTCCTGCAAATCCGTACAAAAGCATGGAATCATGTTTTATTTTCTTTATATGCATATGCATGGCATACCAATAATGTTTTTTTTTTTCCAAACAACCTTATATGTTGAAAAGGGTTTTAAATGTTTTGTAAACTAAACTTGCTTTAATTAAAGCTGATTTCTTGTAGTTTCAGTTCTATTCATGCTTCATGGCTTCTCATATACCATCATTCATCCAATTTCACCCATTTCCCTGCACGCTCATGCCCCCAGCCCCAGTTTATTCACTTCGACGCTCCAATTCTGTTCTCCACTTTCTTCACTTATTAGCGTCCTTATATCAGTGTGCTGCTCCACATTCATCCCCACAAGATTTCATTTAGTTCTCACTGTAATTCCAGCTGAAGGCCCGAAGTCCAAACCAAAAGAAAACATAAAAAACACAGCAAATTTGAGAACACAACAGCAAATCTGAAAACACAATAGCAAATGCAAATCCAAAACAGCAAATCTGAAAACACAATAGCAAATGCAAATCCAAAACAGCAAATCTGAAAACACAATAGCAAATTCAAATACACAACAGCAAAATAGCATTACATAACACAATAACATTGAGCCTGATTGAGAAAAGGTAGATGGCCTTCAATGAAGACTGCATGGTAATCCTAAATGATGTCAGTGCTTTTTGCTTTAAAAGTTCTCTGCATTTCGCCAGCCTTCCAGATAACTCTGCAAAGAACTGAATTGGATCAGTGAGGTGAGAACACCTGCAGTTATAAAAACGTTACCCAGGGTTTCATATTTCACCACCCTCATGGTTGCTGCACGTGTGGTGAGTTGTTGTTTCTTTTGAGTCAGAGTCGCCAATCTCAGTTTCTATCCCATGCCATTCGGTGCTGTCTAGACTTTGGTGCATAAGGCAACTTCATGGATGCAGGACTCATCAGAACAAAGAGCATTGAGATTTCACAATGCATATACATGTACAAAAGTATAAGTAGAGAAGTACTTGCTCTTAAATGTATGTAAGTATTAAAAGTAAAAGTAGTTATGTAGCATGGTTAAAAATGTATATTACTGTGTGGGTAGTTTCTCCAAATGCCATGGCTTTAGAATCAATAGTGTCCCTGATTAGCCAATCTTTGTTCAGTTAGTATATTTTCTTGACAAATATTTACCAAATTAATTAAAAATGTAATTTGTGCAGTTTTGTTTGACCATTCCTTACATGTTTTAAGCTTATTACAATGAATCCTTCTATATTTCTTCTCTGTTCGAAGTGCTATGTTGTCATACAGAGCAAAAGGGGGTGAGGTGGCAGGCAGATTCACCACTGGTTACCACACTCAGTGGAAAATGCGAGTGTGCCAGTGTGAGCTCTGAAAGTTTCTCCACACCTTATGACAAGAAAATCATTCTGAATGGTCATGCTTCCTCCAATGAGCAAGAATTGGCCAGAACTCACTGCACAATTCTTCTACCTGACTTCCCCACTTGCATGCTTATGTAGCAATCTTCCTTTATCCCATGGGAACCATCATCTTCCTACGCACCTACTGTGGATGACTGGTTGCACCAGAGCAAGGCTACCTGGGAACTGATCCTTCAACACATCATCAAGTCATCAACTGCAAATAGCAAGCCAACCAGCACTCGGGCCAACCAGGTAACTATGTGTGGTGTTCAATTCAGGACATTCAGGGAAAGGAAAAACTCTCCTGCCATTATATTGCTTTTGGGGGTGCTCCCTTGTCCAGAAGCGCTCATGCCATTTCTCCCCTGCCTGATTCTTGCCTGATTTTGCTCTGTATTAATTATTTGGTTTAGAGTCATTCATTCCTTTTTTAACAATTTAATCCTGGACAGGGTTGTGGCAAAGCTAGTGCATGGCTGACTGCATAGGGTCCAAGACAGAAACAATAAAAAAACTTATATTCAGAACTTTTTACCCATCTTTACAGAGCGTGTCACAGATATAGCGCATAGCATAAGGAATAAAGGAAATAAAACCTGAAAGGTAAACAGAAAATAGCTGGAACTAATCGGTCTTGAACAACATATACTTATAAGAAAATACACTATGTAGGAAAATGTTACATTTAAAAATGTTTGATGTGATGTTTGCTACTCTCTTTTTGAATCAATGGCTTTCACACTTCTGAGAATGCTTTCCACTAAATCTCTGGAACATGACTGTCTCATTTTTGACATTCCAATTTTTATGACCAAGTTTTATATAGCTCTTTCAGAATAAATATAATTTTTAATCTAATAATCATAGCAAAAGAAAAGAGGAGAAAAGCTCAAAGGAATGGTGCTAAGGTGCATGTGATTTAAACACAGACAGAGAATAGCTGGCAAAAGTCAGTAAGTATATATGAAATAGAGAATAGTTTATGATGGAGAACCAGAGACAATTGCACAGTAGGTTAGGTATCGTCTACAGTAGAAGAAGAGGAAGTCTAGTAATGATGAATGCAATTAAGTCATTATAAACATTCACGATTTAGAGAAACTGAAGTTACAAAGGCTGATTAGTAACTCTCATGTTAGTGCAAATGAATGTAACTGTGATTAACGGTTTGTTTCAATAAAGTGCATCATCTTCTCTTTTGTCATGGAAGAAGGAGAAAAAATGTGTTGTTAGCTGCAGAATTTAAAAGTAAAGAAGGAACTCACCGTTGAAGCTGACATTGCGAATGTAACCAAGCAGCTCCTTTCCATCAATGTTGCTCATGCGGGTGCACAGTCCCGGGATCCCTGCACATAGGTCTCGGTGCATACGGTGAAGAGCATGAGCCATGGCATAAACAGCATCCATCACAAACTGAACCTTGCCCTCCTGCTCGAAGCTGGAGTCCCTGCCTACCTTCTCCAAGCCTAAGAGCAAGCAGGATATCACAGTCAATTAATACAAACCTAAACCAGACTCAAACAAGAGACAGGACAGAATGATAATGAGGCTTGTTATAGAGAAGGCTTTGCTGACCTCAGATCTGCATGGAATTGTGTTTAGGCTGCAGTGATTTATGCTTTTAGGTTAATCAATTTCACATTAATAAATGCTCATAACCAGTAATAATTACATGATCTGATAATAAAAGCCTTCGAGCAAAAGGTACATGGGTTTCAAGGAATGCTATTCATGCTTCTTGTTCCTTTTCAAAGTTGATTACAATATATGTGCTGTATTTTTAAATAAAAAATATAAAGGAATAAATTGTCAGTATGTAGCTATGTTGGTGTGGATGATTTTGTGTGATGTTACATAAATATTTTGTTCTCTATTAAGCTGAAATAAACTCATAAGGAGATTATAAGTAACACAAATTTCTTTTGCAGTTTTTCTACAGTTACATGTATGTTGTGGAGGACTTATTTACATATCTTTGTTATACATAACTTGTGAAATAAGTCAAGTAAGTCTAAATGATATAAATGTAATGTAAATGAGTGGGTCAGATGCCTCAGCGTCACCAAAAATGTTCAGCCACCAGCATTCTGTAGGCAGCGTAATGAGAGCAATGATGAAGGATTTAAAAATGACTAACATAAACTGTGCATCAACAGATGAGCTCCTGTCTCTGACTTTACATCTACAAAGTGAAGCAATAAGGTGCATGTCTATAATAAAGTGGACGAAAGGAGAGCAGTGCTTTAAGTCTTTAGCGGCCCTGCTGTGTCCGAGAATGATACATTACCTAAATATTAAAGGGGACTAAGAAAGTATGTAAAGAAACATATGGACAATTACAGTCTGTAATTGCAAAACTACATGTTCAGTGATCACTTAAACCTAAATAAATAATGAACAAAATATTAATTAAAATGCGTTTTCAAAGACCTTTGAATAGTACTACACACATACGCGCACGCACACAAATTATTGCACCCTGGATGTACTAGCCCACAGACCAGTACAATAATTGCTAATCCACCACAGTTCTATAATCCTATGAAGTTTAAACATTATTTATTTAAGGACTAATTAAAGGAATAATCAAACAGTTTAATTAAAACTCTATGTAGCTCAAAAATTACAGGCCCCTTAACACCTTAAGCGAATACGGCAAATTAAATGACCTGCAGTATATTATAATAATTCAGTCTTTCGCGTTAATCACATTATTCTGTACCTCTGTTTACAATGTGGTTCAGAAAGCTATTAAATAGACAATATACAGTATATACGACAAATAACCTACAATATTTCAGCTTTGGCATAAGGTTGTTCTGTTAGCCACTTTGGTTGAAAATAAAAATCAGAAATTTACATCATGCATTTAATGTAATTTAGTTAATGTATTATGTATTATGTATTACATCATGTATTAATGTTTAGGCCACAAATATTGAGGTAGATGTGAAATACAAAGGGGAAATTCTTAGCTTTTAGTGATACCAGCTGGTGATAAAATGCTATAGTGGAGTCTTGGATTAATGATAAAGAAGTTAATTGTTTGTATTATGTTGCCGCTTTCTAGCTCTATTTCTTTACTCCTCAAGCTCTCTTGTTTCATTCTTTGTTTGACTAACACCTGACAAAAATTATTGAATCACCACTCTTTCCATTGTTTAATTTTGCAGAAAAGTTACTCATATAGGCATGCCACAAGATTTGTTCAACCATCTGACATTAAGAAAACAATAAAAATATAAATAAATATAATTGCTGTAGTCTGTCACAAGTGTGTTTTTAGATCAAGTAAAGGAAAAAATATGGAATAACTCAATTCTGAAGAAAATATTTTGGAATTACGAAAAAAAAAAACACTGCACCATTAGTACTTTGTTGCACCACCTCTGGATTTTATAACAGCTTGAATTCTCTGAGGCATGGACTTAACTAATGATAAACAACATTCTTTGTCAATCTGTATCCAACAGTCTGTTAATGCTGTTACCAGATCAGATTTGCAGGTTGGAGCCTTGTCATTGACTATTTTCTTTCATTTCTGTTACAAGATGTGGTGGATTTGATTTGGACCCAGGTATGCGGGATAAGCATATCCCACAACGTATAATAATAATGGGAAAATAATATAAAACAACTAAAAAGGGGTTAACAGGGCCCCCGTAACTTTAGCACTATCTCTTGGGACACGGAAGGGCGTAAGGGTGCGGGTGGTCAGACGCGCGAACCGGCCGGAGATGGAATACCGACGCGATGATGATGACCCAACCCAGAACAGCGCTGACAACCCCACCTTTATAAGACATGAGGCAGCTGTTCGGGATCAGGGCATAATCAAGATAGTGGATAAAAGACCGCCTCACCGATAGGTCAGTAATGGCGACCGGCGAGGGTGGCCGAACGCTCCGGGGGGAAGGTAGGAACCCTAACAATTTCCACCAGAGATTTTTAACTGGATTGAGATCTGGACTATTTGCAGGCCATGCCATTGACATTATGTGTCTTTCTTAAAGTAAAGTTTTCACGTCTTTTGCCGGATGGCAAGATGCATCATCATCTTGAAAAATGAAATCATCATCACCAAACATCATTTCAGCTGATGAAATAAGAAAAGGGTCCAAAAGTTTAATGTAGACTTTGGCATTTATTGAAGATGTAATGACTGTCCTCTCCCCAGTGCCTTTACCTGACATGCAGCTCCATATCATCAATGCCTGTGGAAGATTCCTTTCATCCAGTCATTCACAGTCCACGATTTGCTTTACTTTAGCTTTCTGTAACCTTGTTCTTTTCTGGTTTTGTGTTAATGATGGCTTTTGTTTTCTGTATGTAAATCCCATTTCTGGGCGATTTCTTACAGTTCGATCACAGACATTGTCTCCCGTTTCCTCCCACTTGTTTCTTTTTTTCTATCTTGCTGTTTTGATGTCTTCCTTGGTCTACATGTATGCTTCCTTTTTACAGCCTTAACATTTTGTTTGTACTTGGTCCAGATTTTAGACACAGATGAATGGGGACAGGCAACATATTTTGAAACATTCAGTAATGATTTACCTACTTGAAGATTTATAATTCTTTCCTTTATAAGAGATTTACAATTCTCTCCTAATTCTCTCCTTTGTTTCTACTGACATCTCATTCCAATTCATGCTAATTCACTCTGTGCAACAGTTCTCCAAGGTGTGACAAGTAATTAGCAGAATTAATCTGATGCAGGTGTTTGTTTTAGAACTGCAAATTACAGAGAAATTCCATAATATTTTCCTCAGAATTTAGTGATTCCATAATTTTTTCCTATACTTTCCTATACTATATTTATTTATTTATTTTTTATTGTTTTCTTAATGCCAAAAGGTTATAATTTTGAGAAAAAAAGTTTTTTGTCTCAGTAATTAACAAAAAGTGGCATGTCTCAGTGATTAACATTTTTCTACAAAATTATATAATTAAAAGATCTACCTCCAAGAGTGGTGTTTGTACAAGGTGTCGAATCAGTCATTTTCAGGTGCCATCAAAATGTTCAGATACAGACAAATTGTCTTCAGCAGTACCATCTTATGGTTTGTAGTATACAGTTGGCTTAGTGTTTTAGGTGCTGGGCTTTTGTTTGGAGGCTGAGAATTTTAGTTTCACCACCACACAACTACTATTTTGGACTATTGAGGCCCTTAATCTTTAGAGTGCCTCAACAGTGTTTTAGATTATAAATCATTTGTCCTGGAATACTGACTAGAACTACAGGACATGCTATGCAAGGCAAGGACTTTCACTAGCCACTTATAGCTGTATAACCTTCAAAAATGACACATTATGCCAAAATCAGTTATGTTAGCATTAACAAAATGAATGCAATTAATATGAACTCTAGATTTGATTTGTTGTGTCATTTCTCATCCATTGCAGAGTAATGTATACTATAGTGTCAAATCACTTTTTAATCCACAGTTGTGTCTCTGTAACTAATTGGCAAGTAGAGGGGTACAGCTGTGCCCCTGTAAATTCTGTGCTCCAGTATGGCAAATAGTATAGAAATGCTTCTAGAATTGCTGAAGCAGCATCACTTGTTTAATGTTGTAAACAGAAGAGGAAAGTAATAATTGAAAGGAAATGGCTAGTAAATGGTAATCCTTAAAAGGTCTTAAAGGACTTATGCTTGATCAGTTTTCATTCTTGATTATATTGCTATGCCCAGTGACCTTTAGACAAGGTCTATCAAAGGTTCTTACCTTGATTTCATCTACAGGATTCAGGGCTAAAAGAGTAAAGAGTCCAGCAGTAAAACCAAATTAAGATGTGTGAATAAGCTGACCTTTTAAGTCTCTATGTCAATTATGTCGATGGTTTTATGTAACTACATTTGGGAAATTAACGTCATAGTATATATTCAGAAGTTAACTTGCAAATAGTACTATAATAAACAGATGGTTTATCCAGTGTAAATAATTGTGCCAAACCACAAAACCCATCAAGAGATATAAATATATTTTGGTTATTTTCTTAAAACAAGGCTGCACCGATAGGATAGAAGAGATTTATCATCATCATAGTGTTGAGTGTCATTATGAATGATGGACAACTTAATAATTTAGAGTAGCATCTCAGTTAGCCTTTGCTTGAGCACTACATTTTATTGGACCTTACTGACACCAGAGCACATTTGCTTTCTCTTGCTTTGGCTATCACAATATAGTTCAAATTTGATAAATGACAAATAAACTTTTTATAAGTCTTCTCAGCAAATTTAAAGAATATCATTATCCATTCAATAATTTGTTTACGAAAAGCACTAAAGCTGTCAAATGAATTACAAAATGCCAAGTACCCTAGACCATATTTCTGCGTTCATGTAAATCTGTAGAACATTGTGAATTGTAAATCACACAAAGCCTCTCAAATTATCACACAACAGAATATGCAAACACAATGACCCACACAAATTCACAGAGATTAAATGAATTTAAGTACGCAGAATACCCTTTAAAAATGCTAATGAAGGGCGTGCATGCACTGCTTTGAAAGAATCACTGTTCACTGCTTTGAAAGAATCACAAGCAATCACTGTTGTAGCACATAACTTCTAATTAATATTTGCCACAAATATGACAGCCAGCTGCTTGCTTGAATATGATGCATTACTTGACTATTATGAACAAATAAAACACTGTATTACATCGCACAAAAAAAAGATTGTGATCTCTTTGTAGCATTTTTACTTGTGTGGTCAGTTATTGTTAATAAATAAGCTTAGAGGTGCAGGTTGAAGCGCTACCCTTTCAAATAAAAGGCAAATACTATACCAACTGATCTCACAGATGGATTTATTCCTGTGAACTTTGTTCTCATTAAAGAAACAGGAGTAAACTACATTAGGACAAATGTTCAACATATTATCAAATCCTTCTTGCTACAATCACAATAAATGAGTGTCTAACATAAGTATATCATTCTAAGAACACCATGTTCACTGCCATATTACCTAAAAAGAACACGAGAGCGCCAAAAAACCCTGAAATCTACAGAGCGTGCATACATATCTGTTAATGTGTCCAATGTAAAAGACTCTAAAAAGAATTATTGATCAAAAAATGTCTTAATGGAAGGACCTCAACATGCTTGCTTAATTGATGTTGTGGCAAAAGTGAGCATGTTAACATTTATATGCTTAATCAGTTAAAAAAATACTTAATGCAGCACTATAATTTAAGCAGTTATTCGTGTTTGTATTCAAAATCTTGCGTACTTGCAGTGTAAAATTCAATAGATTTTAGAAAAACGTTTACATAGAATATAAGCCAGTAAACTATGTAAGAGAAAATAATAATGATCACTTAAAGATAACTTGTAGATTTACATATACACATAGAGTACAAGATTAAAATGCATTTCGATCTTTATTTTAAATGTCCTATACTTCAGACATTCAAACAGTCAAACTTTACACTGTGGAACTGTGACATTAACAATCCAATCATCCCACAGAATCTATGTTTTGAGTCTCCAGAGTATGCTATTGACTAATCTAAACAGGCTTACTTTTGCTACCCTGATCCATTGCCCAAGGGTGTAGCGAATGTTAATGATTATGTCTCTCACTTAGACAGTTTTACCTAAATTATGACTGCAGTTACTGACATCTCTACAGAGCCCTACTAATGACTTCTTTGTGCCTTTCATTACGAAATTAAATATTTACAGGAGGCCAAAAACAAGCTCACATGATGTAGTAAGTATTGATGTCTGACTTAAGATACTAAAATGTCTTTTAGACATGCTTAACAAAATGTGAGTTTGTGGATTGGAGGATTTGTATGTGCAGTGGAGACAATGCGTAACAAAGATATATTGCAGTTGTCTCTAGTCACTGATCTGAAGGAGGTTATTATTAGTTTTAAGGAAACATTTTTACTGTGCAATACTTTGCCAAACTTAATCATTTTTTAAATGTCATTACTTCTTATTTTTACTACTTAATATTTTACATTTTATTATTATTAGTGGATATTACTGCTGCTGTTAATTTGTAATATAATAATGATTGGTGTATTGGTGTCACACCCACAGACTGCTCACGCGACCACACCCGGCCTATCTCACGCTCACATTCACCCACCTACTAATTACACACACCGGCTTCTAATCAGCTCCTGCTTTTATAAGCGTTATTTTACCACTCTCTCACTGCTAAGCTGCTTGGTTTATTCCTCGTTGCGCCACGTTTCATTGTCTACTTGCAATCGCTGTACTTACTGTTTGTCCCTTTTTGGATTTGTTATTGCCCGGCTGTGTTTGACCTTGGACTGTTTCTGGATTCCGATTATGCCTTCCGTCATTGCTAATAAACGCCTGTGTTTCCTGCACGCTGCATTTGAGTCCGCTTACTCCTGCGTTACAATTGAACTACCAGCATAATCAATAATTAAGTTAAACTATTACAGTCGAATCCGGTTTATTAATTAAACGAACATGCCCTATGTTACAAGATGGGACGTGCTATAATTTATGTAACATATTAAATGTTTATTAAACCTT
>JAUZST010007239.1:0-14306 GCA_034779995.1 Parotocinclus haroldoi | reverse complement strand
ACACACACACACACACACACACACACACACACACACACACACACACACACACACACACACACACACACATACACCTGCTTAGTCTCAATCCCATGAACACACTTGTACCTTTGGTTCCTTTGGGACAGGGCCGCTCCACCGTCAGCCCCCTGTGTGTACGAGGCCAAGTGATGTCTCTGATCTCCGTGCTCTCACAGAAGCGTCGGCTGGAGGGAGGAGGACTGGCGACGGTGGGCTCTGCATTCCCAGGATTCTCCGCGGCGGCTTCTCCGGCTCCTCTGCTCTGCTTAGGGCTTGTGGTGACCGTGGTGTTCGAGAGATATCGCGGTGTGAGGTTGCTGCTGCTGCTCATGGTAGTGGTGGTTCTTTTGGGTAAGACTGTCGACGTGACGTCGTTAGCCATGGTGGACACTGTGAGAGGATCAGAAATGCCGCGCTGGTTACTCGGTGCTACTGTCTCCCCGTGCACACAGCTACTCATCGGTCACACTCTATTTTAAATGCTGATACATAAAATGGAAAGGTCTGTATTCTGCTTAAAGATACAAAGAGCTGAAGCGATTTTTGCATTTCCGGTTCTTTAAATGAGTGTTTCAGGTCCGCTCATTCCCTCTTGGTTGTGTGCATCCAGTGAGCTACGTGTATTCGTTTTTCTATGTGTCACGGTGTGCGTGATTGTGCGCTTTGTAACTAAAGAAACGCAGTGTTGTGCATTTCCTGGAGGAAGCGGTGTGACAGAGCAGTTGAAGTTTCGGACGCCGTGTACACCTCAGCGTTCCACTCGTGTTTTCAGCAGTATTTACGCATGTCTTTACATCACAGTAGCCTAGAAAGATTATGCGACCACGATAATATCCAGTTAACGGCCATTTTGGGCAACGACCTACTTCAAAAAGCATAATGCCTACGTCAAATGGCTCATACCTATAGATTTATTGCTCTCGAAACAGGGTTTGGCTTCCATACAAGCTGTAATACAGGTAGTCGACAAACTGTGCTAACTGTGTAGAACGGTGGGCTAAGTGCTACCACAGATTCCACCCTACTAACCCAACTGTTTCCTCCAGCAGGTCCTGGTGCCACCCTGGGGCGCCACACTGTTCAGGAGGAAGCACCCGGAGCTGCATTCACATAGGCTGATAGACATGTTTGTGAGGAATTAGAGGGAGCAGCGGCTTTGCTCCTGCTCCGCAATTCGGCGAGCGCCCCACCCCGTAACGGAATGTAAACCCAGCGACCCCGAGTCACGGCGGCACCAAAGCTGAACGGAAGACCTAAAGCGAAGTAATGAGGAAAAAAGAACACGTGGACCTCAATCGAAATTGTTATGGCCCGGTCCGAAGGAATGGCATCATAATCCAAATCCCAATTCACCTCTCTCATTTTTGACTTCAGCACGAAAAAAAAAAAAACCCGGAGAGCTATGCAAATGCCTGCGCTCCAAATAGGAACTGCTGAATCTTCACTCGAGTACGGTCCTCACAGGAGCTGTTTGTTACTCTGGCCTGATTAAATGTCAATGGCGAGAGATAAAACTGAGCCGAACGCTCTATCTGCTTTCCTTTCTCCTCGTGTCCTCGCTTCTATCTGTCGGCCTAATTCTTTGAGCAAAACACAAAGGCGAGAAAGGGCCCGCTCGCGGTAGCCGAGATAAGACGCTATTGTGACACATTTAACAGAATTTCTGATGAAGGATGCAGTTTTTCTTTTAGATCGCTCCCCAGCGTTTCCCCCCAGCCGGGCGTCGTCATGTACGTTTCGGCGCTCGAGTCCTGTCCGGGATGTTTGGTGCACTAAAACTGCCTCGCTGCGCTTTAATAGCGCCGAGCGACACGAAAACCTGCCCGCGGGTCGGACGAGAGCACACGGTCGGCGGCTAGAAAAGAGGGCGCGCTGCGAGCCAGCCGGGCGGGGGTTTGCGGAGGCCCGATCTGGCAAGGAGCAAATATCAGATATCTGGCAACCCATCATCTGACACGGATCTCCATTTCCTCTGAGCAAACACATGCACGCCAGGCCCAGGTCCAAACCGCCAATCTGGAACATCTTTCCTTTTGTTTCTTCATTCCAGTAAAATATGCAGTTCATTATTCTCTCGAGACGCACCGACGGAACGAGCAGAAAAACCTTTAGCAACCTGAGAGTCACCGGCGAGCAACGAGACAGCGATCCGAATCGGCTGGGTCACGACACTCTACTGATTATTTACTCATTTATAACTGGACTAAAAAAAGCGCCCGAGCGAGTGGGTCTCCATTTCCTCGCCCCGTCCGTCCACTGCTTGAAACGCTCACGTGGCGGGAGTATTATAGTTACATGGCAACAAACTCGAGCTGGGAAGCAAACACACGACCTATAAACAATCGTGTTTCCTCACAAAACATGTGTGAACCGAGTTCTAGTTCGGGGCTGAACCTGACCTGACGTATGCTCTTCTAAATGAAGGGGCAAGAATGATCACAGGCACAATCCAAAATCTTATAGAAAGTCCTGCAAGTGTTTTAGCTACAAAGTGCATATTAATAATTATGGATTTACATTGGCATGTCGTACAATTTCCTGTAGGTACAATGCGCAAGTGTCTCCATAGGTTTGCCCAGTGCGTGAAAAACGACGTGATTTAATCTCCAATACTAAAACGACTAAATTACTACAACTGGCAATACTAATACTAGATAAAGACATCTGCTAGAAAACGAACTACCTGAATTTGATTGAGCTGAATTTGATTGACTTGTACATGCATTTCCCTCCATAAACGTGAATTGACATTTTACAAATGCAAAAAAAGTTTTGAATCCATTTTGCATTACCCTAAGGATAAACAATAAAATGCAACTTTAAATTTAAACCAACCAACACATATACAAAACAAAATCTATGTATAAAAATAAAAAAAAATAGACTATTTTAAAAACAGATTTTAAAAGTCTAAACTCACAATAAGTTTCTCCATTCCTCTTTAAAGATCAGACACAAAACAAACACATCCATAAAACCCAAGACTGAACGGAAAATACATGGAATTCAGTTATCAAAATCACTCAAACCTTAAAAATGGAAAAAAATAAAATAAAACAAAACAAATGAATAAAAGGATTAAACACTAAGAACCAAACAAACGATGAAAACACAATCTAATAATTAAGTCAAAACAAACCTGAAATGTAAATCAAAGGTGAAAATATAAGAAAAAGTTAGGAATCCTAATTAACAGCTATGTTTTATTCGTACTTATTAACTAATGAATAAATAACGTGCAAGAGTAAATACTAACCTCTCTTTGAAAATCACAACTTGAAATATTCAACTAAATTAAAAATATACGTCCAGTATATAAGTATATAAGTCCAGTTTATCTATAAAATAAAAAAGACTACATTGTTTTTTGGGGGTTTTTTTTTCTTTCTTTTACGAGCCAAAAATAATAATACAAAGAACCCATAATACAAAAAAAAAAAGATCAGAACGGCTTGTGGTCCATGTGATGGTCTGTATACTGTCCAAGTAAATCATCCTCTGCCATCCAGAACTACCTTGTTATACTAGTGTAATAAGTCGTTATATATTTTTGGATGCTACATGATTATACTTATATATAACAGATCCGAAGCAGAGAGCAGATCTGAGCAGAAAATAAGAATTAAGACGTAAATCCTGTAATGTGAGAAGATCGTCTCATCTCATGTCATAGCAGATGAGAAAAGTCCATCTCATGAAGACATGATGTTCAGCTCAGTGGTTCCTGATCAATTCCTGATGGCTCACCATCACAAAATGAGTTCTCGGTGTGATTTATTAATCTCAAACTAACCAAACAGGTCCAGATTGGATCTGAGGTCTGGGAAGAGCTCAGGCTTTATGAAAGGAACTGAGGTTGTGTGAAGGTTCTTTACAGTGTTATGACTAGACTGTAGATTTAATAAAATGTCCAGCTGGCTTTATTATGTCCCCCGTATAACACCCTCATTGTTTACTTTACGGCACAGACATAACTTACAATAACATGCTAAATGGTGGAACTCTTCTAAATCAGATGTACACGGTTCCTGATATAAAGCAAGCTTAAGTAACTGCTACACCTTCGAAGCTTAAATAACAATCGTGTTCAATGAAGAACGTTCCATCCCAAGGAGCTCCTGGACTTCCGAAAAGTACTGAAAATGCTAAAAATGGAATTGCTACTACTGCAATAAGTTCCAATCGTGAAAATACGGCGCAACAATCAGTTCTGCACAAAGAGCCCGACTATCTATTAAAAGGGTTTCACCGTTCCTGAAATGGTTCCTCTGACAGAGACCTATTGAAATTCCAAAATTCCAGCAGTACAAGCAATCCTGAGCGAGTCTGGCTCGTGCTGATGAAAAAGTTCCTGGTTTTTGAAAAAGTTGCTTTGGTTGAAGCAGGACTAAATTAAAATACGTGATAAGTCAGAGAGACGCTGCTGTAATGCTTTTGAGTATCTGAAAATGTTACTGGATTTTTTTTTAAAGGTCCCTCCTGTTGAAACAAGCTTCCAAGAAGACGTTCTCTGAAAGGCTACTCGCGTTAGAAACGGATTTACAGTCCGACCAGACTTTAGTTCCTAAAGTATACATCTCACAAAAGTTGAGGGAGATTTCCAAATGAAATATCCCATAATTAAATATTCCCTTTTGTGAGCAATGTAGTAGCTTCAGTTTGCTAGAAAAAGTTTGAAATCCATCACTAAAGCAGAATTGCCTTTAAGTCACTGGAAAGGTTCCTTGGTAGAAAGTGATCCTCCAATGGAAACATGGATAACATTATTGAGTTACTGAAATAAAGTTCCTGAAAAAGCTCCTAAGGTGAGAATATATGGGGGGACTTTCAGCTCCTTGCTTAGGCCAGTGCATTTTTTATTTACACACGTGGCTGACTGACTGCATGGCAATCTGTCTGTCTGATCAACCGACTGTCTGACTGATGGCCTGTATGACTAATGAATAAATGGCATACAGACTTCACGACTGACTGGCCAATTATCTGACAAAAGTGACCGGGTTACAGACTAACTGTCTGACTGGACAACTGACAGAGCGATTGACTCAGTAACTGATCGACCGAGTCATAGACTGAGTAACTGACTGGCTGATTTTCTAAGAAAGTGACTGACTGACTGAGCTACTGAGTTACTGACTGAGCTACTGAGTTACTGACTGAATGTTTGAGTGCCTGACTAATTTACTGACTGAGCTACTGAGTTACTGACTGAGCTACTGAGTTACTGACTGAGCTACTGAGTTACTGACTGAATGTTTGAGTTCCTGACTAATTTACTGACTGAGCTACTGAGTTACTGACTGAATGTTTGAGTGCCTGACTAATTTACTGACTGAGCTGCTAAGTTACTTTCTTAGTAAGCCACTGAGTGACTGAGGAACCGACGGAGTAACTGACTGACTGCAACTGAGTGACTGTGGCTGAGTTACTGACTATATCTGTTTAAGTGACTTACTGGGTGACTGCATTACTGACGGAGTAACTGACTCTGCAACTACTTGTGTGACAGATCGGTTTACTGACTCACTAGCTAATTGAGCAACTGAGTTACTGACTGAAGGATTGAATAACTGGCTAATTTACTGACTCTGTAACCGACTGAGTTGCTAAGTTACTTTCTTAGTAACTGATTGACTGAGGAACCGACGGAGTAACTGACTGACTCCAGCTGAGTGATTGTGGCTGAGTTACTGACTATATCTGTTTGAGTGACTGCATTACTGACTGAGTAACTGACTCTGTAACAAACCGAGCAACTGACCGAACAACTGACCAAGTTACTGGCTGCTGAGTGACTGAAGGATTGATCGAGCTAACTGGTGGATTTTCTGACTGAAAAAATTGAAGTGACCGAACGCATGACATCACACACCCAATAGCGCATGACATCACGTCTCTTAATTCCATGAGAGCAGGCTAAGCAAACACACGCGCCAGCACACGTTCTGAAAGCCCACTCTGGCCTCTGGGTTGATTCATTTTTACTCAGGTGTAGGTAAATGCTCTTCCACAGCTTTAAGTAAAGAAAATGAAAGGGAAGAGAAGAAGCAGGCGAGGTAAACAATGACCTGTCCCGCCTCACTGTTTCTCCTGACATCTCCCGCTTCGTGCTCTACAATTTTCTTTTGATTATGCCGACCAATTTCACAGGCGGCCAGGAGAAAGAAACGCCGGGAGGTCATCCTGCAGCACTCGCCGGGAAACGAGCCTCATTTTCAGAGTTGTTGAAGTCACTCAGTGTGCAAGAATCAGAAATCAAGGACATGCTGTCCGTCAGAGGCCACGAATGCTGCGGAGTGAAAAGGATTCCTGTACGCTTTGCTAAAGAGCAGAATAAAAATTACAAAAAGAGAGAGAGAGAGAGAGAGAGAGCAGAGAAGTCAGCGATGACGGGGCAAGTAAATTTCTTAAGTAACACAAAAATAGCCTAGTTGCTAAGCACAGCAGTAACGATCCGGTTACGAAGCAACGCTGTACGCCGTTAACGTAGCTAGAAACTATGCTGTTGAGAAAGCAGCCCGGGTCATTTTCTCTTTTAAAGTTACAATCTTTGTACAAGAACAGGGTACGTTCTAAAATATAGATTCTCATTAGAGATCCAGGATACAAGAATATGCCGTTCATATGCAGTTCATTTCTTGCTAGGCATAAGAATTTGCCGAGCAAGCTCTTTGCTAGTCAGCATGCAAGATAATGCTAGTATTAGCAGTACAACTTTCAGCTAAAGTTGGAAAAAAAAAACCCAAAAAAAACAACACAGAACCAGCCCAAAACGGCCAAAAACCAGCGTGGGGGCGGCACAGAAACGGAACAGTGCTGGTCTTTGCTGGTTATTCCGAGTGAGCAGGCAGGCTTTGTTGCTGAAAGTTAAAGCTACAATTATCGGTAATCATTTAAAAATTGGACATGATTCGCTTCAGTTCGTTGACAGTGCACAAATCTCGTTCTTTCTGGTGATGATCAGAGGCTACTCTAAACAATACAAATGTCATTTTGCGCATGGCTGGCAAATTTGGCGCCAACGCCGACCAATATAATCAGAATCATGCCGTACGGAAACAAATCCTCAGCCCAGTATGATTGTGCTTAGCAAAGCTCATTAGCTCTACAGTACACTGGAAATCTTGCCCGGTTTTATTTAACCCTTTGAGGACCAAGGGACAGATTTGTTCCATATCTTTAAATGGGCGCCAGGTGCGATTGAAACGACTTACGGTCCTGAAAGGGTTAACAAAAAAAAAAGGGAAAACCTGAGGCTTTATTTCCTGCAACACTTCACTTTGACTCTTTGAGGACCTGACCATAGTTTGTTCAATCGCATCTGATTGGGTGACTGTGCTACTGACTGAGGAACTGACCGAAGAACCGACCAAGTTACTGGCTGAACAACTGAGTGACTGGAGGATTGATCGAGTCATTGAGTAGCTGACTGGCCAATTTTCTGACAAAATGACCGGTAGACTAAGTTACTGACCGACTGACTGAGCGACTGGGTGAATGCATGACATCACACGCATCTCTTAGTTCCATCAGAGCAGGCTAAGCAGGTACACGCACCAGCACATATATATATATAATCAGAATCATTCCGTAGGGAAACAAATCTTGAGCCCAGTATGATTTTTATTTAACCCTTTGAGGACCAAGGGACAGATTTGTACCATACCTTTAATCCTTTAAATGGGCGCCAGGTGCGACTGAAACGACTTACGGTCCTGAAAGGGTTAAGAAAGAAACACGGGGGCTTTTTTCCTGCAACACTTTACTTTAACCCTTTCAGGACCTTAGTTTGTTCAATCCCATTTGCCGTCTGATTGGATGACTGTGCTACTGACTGAGGAACCGACCAGGTTACTGGCTGAACAACTGAGTGACTGAAGGATTGATCGAGTAGCTGAGTGGCCGATTTTCTAACAAAGTGACCAACAGACTTGCTGACTGACTAGGTGAATGCATGACATCACAAATATTGTGTGACATCACATCTCTAATTCACGAACATTCACCAGCACACGTGCAAATTTCGACTTATATCATCAGAATCATTCTGTATGGAAACAAATCTTGAGCCCGATATGATTTTTATTTTATCCTTAAAGGACCAAGGGACATATGTGTCCCATAAATGGGCGCCAGATGCGATTAAAACAACCCAGGGTCCTTAATTCCATTCAATTCAAATGTATTTCTATAGCGCTTTTTTACAATGGTGCATTTTCTTAAAGCAGCTTTACAATTTTGTGTGGTCTTAAAAGGCCAGTCCCAAACTGAGCAAGCCTAGGGCGACAGTGGCAAGGAAAAACTCCCTGAAAGTAGTAGGAACAAACCTCCGGAGGACCAAGACTCAAAAGGGGACCCGTTCTCCATGGGTGGCCTAGATGTTATTTAAAAAATACTTACTTACTTAAAGGGTTAAGATTTTTGGGCATTTGGTGTCCATTTAAAAGCATGGGACAAATATGTCCGTTGGTCCTCACAGGGTTAAACTTCTATTGTATTATTATGTCGTTTCCGCTGACTAGTTTCCCACGTGGCCTATGAAGCCAATATATGAGAGCAGAGCGATTCTGGCCATGAGAATAGAGGATAATAATGGAGGGATCAGTGCATGTTTGTTAAGTCTGGATGAACCAAATGACGCCGCGTTCATTAAGCAACCCCCCCCCCCCATCCCCACCAGAATTCAGCCGGAGTGGATTTTCCAGTAGCAGAGAAACCTTCACCACAAGTCATGTTCCAAACGGGGAACAGCGCGGCCGCTTTCCTTGATGCATCCGGCGCTTTGATAGGTCCGGATTTATACGCCGCGCACACCGCACTGTGATTCTAGCACAATTATGCAGCATTTTGTTCTCCGTCGGGCTTGGTGTGCGTGAACGGGCATTAAGCAGCAAAACAACACGGCGTGCCAAAGCTAAATTTAAACTTTTAATGGGATTTGGGGTTCCGAGCTGAATTGCAACTTTTAATAGGTTTCGAGCTCCAGGATTGGGTGCCATTAAAAAACAAAGGGCGCAGGCGAGGCTAAAAGAATTTCCTAACAGTAACATGAACGTGGGTGATATATGGCTTAGTTTAAGACACAAAGTGATGGGCTGTCTACAGTATCTGCAATACAGTTGCTTACTGGACAAAAACAACGCCACCTGTGGCCGAAACGTGGCTTACAGCATGCGATGCTGCTACGAATTCTAGACCTTTATAACTACAGGCTTCAATAGTCCTGAAAATCCAGCTACTTCCTTCACACTATGGTCTTTGGCACAGCCAAATGCAAAACACCTCTTTCATGAGCATCCTCTTGGCGGTCCATTTTTTCACAGTGTACCACCTCTTCTCAATCTACGATTCCTACCGCACACCCTGCAGGCATTTACAGCCCTCTTCCTCGTTCAACACCATCTCCACCATCTCGACCTTAACACTAATAGCCCGGGGAGCTATGTCACCTGGATGTAATGATGCTACAGCTACAGGATGGGACACTACAGCGTAGCGGCACTAAAGAGCCAAGAAACGGCGGCGTTTAGCGCACACGGACTTATTTACTATCAATCTATACCAGCACATTGCACATTTTCTATTTTAACGAAGCAAGTCGGCACTCTTTCTCGCAAACGCTCTTGTTATACGAGAAACTGCCTTTTACGTGACAGCTCAAAGACATTTTCTGTTCTACGTGCAACGCAAGTAGCATTAAACTCTGGCAGAGTAAAATATGAAGTCCTTGTTACTCCGATGGATATTATGGATAATACGTCAGCCTACAAACACAATCTGTGCGAACCATTGTGCTCGACCCATACAGTGCTGCTGTAACCGTCCCATCATCAACCACTGGGACATCAGAAACTGTCAGGTGACCCACGCATGGGCCTCGCACTGAAGCCCAGATCCAGTGTACATGATCGACCTGATTGGTGACACTTATGGCTCATATAAGGTCTGGCTGCTTATAAGGAAAGTAACAGTAACTCAGCATTCAGTCTGCTCAGGCTGATGGCGCTTTTGTTTACGAACACTTTATGTTTAATAAAGCTTTCTGCCCCAGAGGCAGCACTGCTACCTGTGTCATTACAACTGCTACTGTACAGCGTATATATATATATATATATAGGCCCCCTTACATATTACTTGCTGGGGTGTTCATTCCCTTGTGTTTCTGAACCGAAAGGCTGTCCTGTGACTTTTGACTAGTATTACATTATACATAACTACGAATCACAAATCCATTAATTATTCCTTGATTCCCAACAAAACAAAAACATTGGGGGTTTTTTTTGTCCTTTTTATTTAAACTCTTAACACTTGTATATTTATTGCGTTTTGGTTTCTGCGCGCTGAAAATCTGGGCCACCGAACGACGGCGCAGGCTCAGATCTGAGACTCTCTAATGCCGGATAACGGCGCGCTCCCTCTGAGATCTGAGCGAACGAAAACATTGAGACGCACACTTTAAAGGCTCTCTCGCATCCGTCTTTTATGTAGCATGCAATCGGCTGCCTGGGGAAGCTGCACTCGCTTCTGTTGCCATCACGCTATGGGCGCTCGGAGGTGGGGGGTCTAGGTGACGCTAGAGGTCAGACCAATCCTGCGGCGGCGGGTCACGGAGCCAACGCGAGAGCCGGAGAATTCAGCCGGATAGTACGCGCATCCGTCTCAATCAGGCTTTGATTTAGACGCGGCATATGCGAGGAAACGGCCGCAAATGACTCTGGTCATGTGATCGATTGCCGGGGCGAAGAGCGGCTGATAAATGGTTCCCCGAGGAGCATTTACTCTCAGCACGAGCGGATGATTGAGGAGGTTCACGCCACGAATTTGCACATCGTCTATACGTTAGCGGCGACAGTCACTTCATTTCTGGTGCTGCGACAAATAAGGAGTTTGGTTTGCGCTTTTTCACCTTCTGCACCGACATTAGGGGGAAACCCCCGAAGCACCGTGGGCCTTCGAGAAGGGGGCAGCGATTACTTTTGTTCTGCTGGTGATGCAAGACGGCAAATTATCCAATTAGACGTTCCCTTTAAAGGATAGGCAGGCAATAAAGCCAAGCTAGAACTCTGATTGGTTAGGACATTAGATCTGTTTATGTAGTTAGTTTTAAAATCTTTAAAAAAAAAATGCTGATTGCTAATAATAGAGGGAAAACCAGCGCACCACTAACGGTCATTTTAAAATAGTAATTTTGGACATATTGACGCTGATGAAAGCACAAAGAGACGAAACGCCACGATTGTTTCGAGAAAATGGTTCCAAATTGTTGGCTGATGATCAATTAGTTTGGATTGTTTTGACATTTTTAAGTGGAAGAGCGATTTCTTTCTGGTTGTAATTTGATGCTTGATGAGGCTTTTGTTATTCTTCTTCGCCGTAATGGGATCTTGGGTGGTTGTGAATCGTGCCGTTCCTGACGCTGGCATCTTTGCATTGACACTTTGACACTCTCATCGACTGAAAAAACATGCACTGGCTGATAGAAATCTTTATGTATTTATTGATTTATGCTTCCCAAACTGAAGGTCTGGTTTAAGAAGTATGGACAGGAGAACGCGCCCGGCCACGCCGCACATTAGGGTGTGAAATACGCATCATCTGCGATAATATCTTAATTGCCGATTTGAGCTGACATTATCGGCTAATGTCATTCATTAAAAAAAAGAAAAACGCATGCCTAAAACATAACAGAAGTTAAAAAGAGTGAACTAAATGAGCCGGCGAGACGAAACACAGGCACCACCAGCCTTGCGGTTTTTGTCAAAAACGGCAAAATGCGAATGCCACTTTAGAGACGCCAATTGACCTAGCACGCATGTCTTTGAACTGTGGGAGAAAAGTACCCGAAGTAAACCCATGCAGACACGGGCAGGACATGCAGAGCCCACACAGAAAGGACAAAAAAAATGCCACGAGGTGAGGTATTTTAAACTATAAAACATATTTTGTCGCAATTGTAGGTTGTTGAAATATATCGTCGAATATACGGTCATCGCAAACGTACCCTAAAATATGGTAATATTATTTTAGGGCCATGTCGGCCACCCCTGTTCAGAAACACGAAAAAAATGGAACGCATTCACTAAGTCATCAAATATGGTGAAGCCACAGTAAAGGATTTTCTTTATAATTCAATTCAATTCAATTCAGTTTTATTTAAATGGCGCTTTTTTTTTACAACGTAGCATTGTCTCAAAGCAGCTTTACAGTGATACAATTATCTAAAAGGCCAAGCCCAAGTGGCAAGGAAAAACTCCCTAAAATGGTAGGAAGGAACCTCGGGAGGAACCAAGACTCAACAGGGGACCCGTCCTCCATGGGCAGCCTAGATGTTCATTAAATAAATACTAAATGTATATTAAATCATAGCAAAATTAAGTTAAAATAAATAACAAATTATTAATAAAATTTAAATTAGTAATAGAATAATGTAAAGTCATCCATCTCAGAAACTTTTCTCCATGGTTACTTCCAGTAAAAGATTTATGTCCGAAAGCGTGTCCACATCCAGGTTCAGAGGAAAAAGCAACTTATTCCCAAAAACAATCATTCTGTAGAACAAATTCTTCATAACAGTTACACCCTGACATTTATGAGCTCACTAGTCACTTACACGTGATATGTTATGTATATGCTTATACAGTGTTCTATCATTCTTAGGCCACCATTTGATTTCTTGTTTTATCAAAGGTGTAATTACCATAAATAATATATACGACTCACAAAAATTATTGAATACTTCAAAATGAAAGATTTGTGAGCATGTTTGTGTATTTTAGATGATTGGACCAAAAAGACTGTAGACTGTTTAGACTGTAAAGTTGGACAGCCTTGTGTCCACATTACCATCTTCTCTGCATTTCTCTTTAGAAAGAAGGATTTTATAATGAGACACATTTTTCAATTACGTTTATTCGGTTACTACAGTAATTCATTTCCAAGCGATTGTGTGTTCAGCACTGGCACATAAAGCACCTATTCATGAAACAATTAACCCATCAGAATCTACCCTATGGAGATTTGGCTTTCAGGCAGCACATAGCACAGTACCTGCACTTTCAAATGGACAATGTATAAAATTGTAATTAAAAAAAAAAACAAAAACGTGTAGCTCAACAGTCTTTCTTTTGTAGGTTTCTGCACAGAATCAATACAGAGTTTCTCCAGAGGGACAGCATTTTTATTTTAAGAATGCATGCCTGAGCACCAAATAAGCACTGAAATGACAGCCTGCCTCTTCCCTTCAGAAACCTCTTACTTTACATATTCACAATGATATACAGGTACAGTACTCATTGTCATGTGTCTAGCTGCTTCAGATATATGGAAGATTCCCGATGAATGACAGGGCTGGGGGAACGAGAAAATGGAGGAGACTATGCTGACAGATGGTGAAAATATGGAAGGAGAAGAGAAAAGTTGAAAACAGAATGTTCGTCACAGTTTAAGAAGAAAACAGTTGGGAAAAGACAGGCAGAAAGACGGTGATATTATTGGGTCATTTTGCACTCGCTGTTTCTGCAACACTATGGCCAACTGTGACCAATTTACAGTCTAGGTTTTGTTGAGTTTCTAAATTAAAAACCACTCTGCAAGGAATAAACTTACATATAATTTGAAGTGTGTGAACAAAAACCAGTAGCTTGTAAAAGTCTTTATGCACTCTGCATATTTATGTAGGTGACTTTTACTTTAGCATGTTTAAACATTTTCTGGTTTAGCAGGGATGCTTCCCCATCTGATCTAAACTCCATCAGTTATGACCAATTAGTTTCTCACTGAGCCAAACCTGGTCAGGAAGCACCACTGGGACTCGAACCTGGTTCATTAGCGCTGTAGATTAGCAAGCTGCTGCGGCACAACTGGCATGCCTGGTGTGTCACTAGGAGACAACAAATATTTTCTTTTGAATCATTTGTTTTCAAAGTATTTAAAGTTAAAAATAAATGTTATGTTGCTATTTTTCTCCCTTTGTCTACATTGGGATCCAAAAGTCCACTACACAAAAAGCAGGGTTAATTCTAACCCATTACAACGACCATAAACAACACTCAATTCTCAACAACTGCTTAACGACCAAAGACGATCGCCAAGTGCTAAATGTCATGGCCATTCCTCCACAATCCTCTTAATGAAACCCCATCAAGCATTTATGACAGAGAAAAACAAGCATTCAGTAACGACACACGGCGCCCTTTTGCAATACAGCCCATTCCGGTTAATGGGGGCACATCGGGACGGGATGGTTTTGGTCCTAATAAGCGGCTGGTACGATTAATCGAACATGC
>JAUZST010007238.1:0-14308 GCA_034779995.1 Parotocinclus haroldoi | reverse complement strand
TATATAATTACAATAGAATATTTATAATATATATATATATATTTTTTTCTTATGCCAAGCTTTGTTTGTGTTGTCTTGTTCATTTTTAGTTTACCCAGGACACATTCCATTTAATTTTTCACTACTTTTAAGTTGCAAATGCTGAGCTGCATTGAAAATGAGGATCCACTTACGAGTTTTTAGGAGGTTTATTCATAAAGTGCACTGACACTTCATTATATACAGCCATAATTTACATTAGAATTATTGTGCATACCAAAACTAAGGCATTTAACGTTTTCATTTCACTTCAAGGTTCAATTAAATAAGAATATGAATGCATAACATTATGAAAGTTATAATCTCTAACACTCACTCACAATTGTATTAAAGGCACTAATGCATTCAGGATTAAATTAAGTCAAGAAACACAGCTCTGTATCCAAAATGCTTCAGAAATTCCATATACTAAATGCAAAAAAATACACTATTCATAAAAACGATACTATTGTACAACTCTACAAAAGTGGTCCTCTGGTATTGTCATTTGTGTTATAAATTATTCACTTTATAACAAAGGAGGAGACTAGAAACCGTGCCAATAACCGGTAAAAAATGCCCATAATTAAAAACGCTTGCTCCTAAACGGCATTAAATGTGCGCTTTCCCTTATTAGAACCTGCTAATAAACGCAATCAGGAACGACTGGTAACGCGTGGTGGATTTCCTCGCTTTCCTCGTGTCTCCTGAAATGGTTCCACCGAACAGAGCAGAGGGTTTTATGAAACCCTACAAGTACAACGAGTGTCCCGTTCAGCAGCGATATCTCTGGCTTGTGAGATAAAATCAGATCTAAACAGACCAGGACAGACTTTCCCAAGACCAAATACGTTCATAGGCGTCAATGCAACCAACCTGATCCCTTAAACCACTCTGTGAAACAGCTCTACTTCTACTCACTGAGATGCTGTAATAAACAATCAAACCCCAGGGTCTGGATGGACCTCTTTTGTGGAAATGACTCGGGTAATGAATATTCAGATAACAGGAACCCTATATCTATGATTTCTTCGAGCTGCCCTTTTTAAAACCCTTCATTGTTTTATAGATGAAGTTTAATGTTGCACTGTGTGTGTGTGTGTGTGTGTGTGTGTGAGAGAGAGGATGAGAGAAAAGTGTATATATTCTAGTAAGGACAGTAAGGACCATTTTTTAGGGGGGGGGAGAGAGAGAGAGGAGAATAGAGATGAGGTGTTAGACACTTTTGGGGACAAATATCAGAGTACACCCCAGCACACAGGGGAACGGACTGACAATCAGGGGTAAAAATGCTGTCCAAAATTGACCCTTTTTTTTAATTCAGAAACTGGAACTTTGCTCTGAAAAGAAAAGAAAAGACAAAACATTTGTTTGCGTCACTGGCATGTACACAGGTGGTCCCCATTGTACGATGGGCCGCATTACGAGATGTTTCGACTTTACGATAGGAATCTGATGGCAGTAAAATGAATGGCCAATCTTCCAGGACAAATGATATGCAGTACGATACTCCTGCACAGAAGTCGGCGGTGTGTGATGTAGGGAGAGCGCTGGGAAATGCCGTGGTGCGGTGTCATGTACTTCACTCCATTAATTACAAGAGATGTTCAACACTTCTGTATAAAATAAGCCTGATGTTAATGATTCTGTCCAAATGCAATTTAATGTTTAAGGTCACTCCGCACTACCGCGCTCTCCAGGACGTAGGGAGTCACGTGGTGGCAGTGATGAGTTCTGGGAAATGTAGTGAAGGAAAGAGGTTGTGTTTAAACAGGTTTAATATAGGCTGCACTATGATATTTATTGTATTTATTAATGTCCTCGATTCACATTGTAGTCAACTTATAATGGATTTGTCAAACGTATCCCCATTGGAAATCGGGGAGCTTGTGTGTATTAGCAGAAGGTGCTAAGGTTCTGGCACGGCTCAAAAGATTTGCACACATATGGTTGGCCGATACAAGGAAATTTGTTTAGCTTTTTAAAATTAGTTTAATTTGTTTAGGGTGTGTGTGTGTGTCTGGGAATGTTTATAGTAAATCGTTTTACAGAAACTACAACTTTCATTTAAAAAAACTATTTGCAGTATGTTACTGAGGTCAGGGTTAGGAATAGCTTTAATTAACGACCGTAAACATTATTTCTATGGAAATTCCCCACCTGGATTAAACGTCTGACGTGTGTGTGTGTGTGTGTGTGTGTGTGTGTGTGTATATGTTTTCTTTATCTCCTATATCCTAGTGAATGTTTGCTCCTGTAAGATCCTGAGTGTAAATAAAAAGAGTAAAATCTCCTGTGATGTCGCTCAGCAAGTTTCTAATGTGCTTCTTACTGATAGGACAGACATGGAAGATGCAGGTAGAGGCAAATTTTCCATTAAGAGAATCCATCTTTATCAGTGACCTCACACTCGGCTGATACAGGATTCATTTTTCAGCTTGTATGTTCAGATCATCGTTTGTTCTACTGGTTCTGGGTTGTTTTTTATGGCATTAGAATTCATCATACGTTGGTAGGAGTGGGAGTTCAGACAGCATGGTTTAAGTATATATTAAAATCAAGTATGACTAAAAATTGTGCTGGTAAATGAGGGAGTTTCAGCTCTGTGCTGATTGAGTCGGTTTGTTGAACCCGTGTGAGTCCCCTAATATAATCATAACAGACTGTCACCCAGGAAGCACCTGGTTGTTTTCCATGCCACTAACCAAAGCTGTCACTTCAAGACCCCAGAGCCATTTCTGGTAACCAGAGGTCATATCGATGACGGTTCGATCAATCCTACCCATCATATCAATCACTGATATTGCATCAGACAGACCATGTGATTAGTTAACATACGCTCAGGCTGGAACTGGGACTCGTCATCAGCAGCTGCAGTTCCATGCCTCAGCGCTCACATCTTTGCTGTTGAGTTTGAAGCTGTCGGTGACGCTGTCTCGGAACACGGGCCCGCCGTGCCTCAGCATCAGCTCCGCTGCCATCTGGTTAAACGCTTCGTCCACATTGCTGGAGTCCTTGGCCGACGTCTCGACGGCGCTGATGAAGTCCAGCTGCTGCACCATCACCTGAGCGTCCTCGAAGGAAACTTCACGCTGTTCGGTCAGGTCTGATTTATTACCTGCAAAGCCACAAAGATTCAAGGTACAGTCAGTGATTAGTAGGGGTGGGGGGAAAAAATGATTCGTAGATGCAGCACGAAGCGGACGTGCACAATTCTGAAATGTAAACGTAAGACGTCTATGGCATCAAAATAGGTCTTAAAGTTTTGAGAACCAAAAAACAGAATCCGTAACCAAATAATTACATTTTGTAATAAAAACGGTTTGTAAACAGAATATTTCTGTTTGTAATTGTCTGTTTTGAGTTTAATATTCGTGAAGTATCCCTTTTTCCATTTCTTTGCTAAGTCATGCTTCTCTCAGTCTCGCTTTCGCTTCCAAAAGTTTCTCGCTTCTGATTTTTGGACCCGATTTGACGGTGGGGAGGGATCTAGGCAATCATTGGTTTCTGTTAAGTTAAGCCCCGCCCACCGGTTCATTTTACAGAGCCCGCTACGTCAGTGAGAACTAAAGTCTTTTACCTCATGGGAAAATGGTTGGGAATAAACGAATAAACACAGGGAAGGTGCGTGTTTATGTTTTCTCATATCAGATAGTTTTGATGATTATGCTTTTTAATAATGAGGCTCAGAGTCAGACTGCTAACTGGTTAATCTGGGTAAAGTGTTAACTTAACTTCCTCAGTTTAGTTAACGTTACGTAGCTCAATTGCTTTGTAAAGGTCCTGTTCTGAAAATGTCCTAACATAGAACATTTCTACATTTATACAGAGCTCCCTGCATAAAACAATGTTTAGGCTAAACTATATGATGTTTTGTCAGCTTAATAATAAACTTGAAATCTGAATTATAACATAAAATAAAATATACTGATATAGCTAACATTAAGTCTTAATATTATGTTATCAAAATATCACCCAGATTAACAAATTAGTAATGTGACTGTAAGCCTTAAACAATGAACTGTGCATTACTAAAAGAGATAATTGGTAAAACTCTATTTCTAGTGTTTATTCCCGACCATTTTCCAATGCGGTAAAATAGACGTAGCGAGCTCTGTAAAATGAACTGGTGGGCGGGGCTTAGCTCCAGCAGCCAATGATTGCCTAGATCCCGCCCAACCGTCAAATCGGGTCCAAAATTCAGAAGCGAAAATCTTTTGGAAGTGAAACTGAGAGAAGCGTAACTGAGAAAAGGCACAAAGAAAGCGAAAAGGGATACTTCAAGAATATTCAACTCAACATAGACGATTACAAACAGAAATATTCTGTTTACAAACCGTTTTTTATTGCAAAATGTAAATTTTTTGGTTACGGATTCTGTTTTTTGATTCTCAAAACTTTAGGACCTATTTTGACGCCATAGAAATCGTTTATATTTCTTTAAATGAACGCAAAAGGTGGAACTCGGAAATGCAGTAGTGCAGCGCTGCCCGGACATTCTGTGGCTGTCTCTTGGGGTTCTACAGAGCCGAACAAGCTATGTCAAGGCTTGCGCTAATGCGTATGATGGCCTCAGTACTCGAACCTGCCCATCATCGGATACCAAACAGAACCTGGATTGGTTGCTGAAGACAATAGGGTTGCAGTCCACTGCAAACAGAGGTGATGGTGGGTGACTGTCAATGCCAGGATATATAATGGGGGCCTGGAAATTGTCCAGGCAAAGACACGGGTGCGTAATGAAGCCAGTCAATGTATCAAACAATCCTCTCTAATGTGGATCTGTCTGGGCTGTCTGGAGCCTGTTCACCGTGAATGAGTGCCCCCTCACGAAACCACTGCTCCCAACACCTCCTAACAGCTAGGTCAGGATGGCCCAAATGACGGGCAATTAGTTAAAACGGCCATCTTGCTCTTTTCATTTCAGTGATGCACCCCTTAAAGTCTCCCAACTGGGCAAAATGTCAACAATCTCTCACCAAGTGGTACACTCCCCAAAAGTAGCCACTGAGAGTCTTTTATAGGGCAAGCACTTTTATGCCTGCTGATGGTAAGTCCCAGTATCCAATTGGTTCTGGTGTTTTATATGGACAGATGTTCTTGGTTCATATTTTGGTCAGAGATGATATAGACTATAGATATGAAAAAGCAGCCTGACCTATTAACAGGGTTGCTATGTTGGAGCCTCCATATTTCTTGACGTCTTCCATCCATTTGGGCACAGACATGAACGTGGCCTTTTTGGTGATGTCGTAGGTGATGATGGCACCGTTGGCACTGCGGTAGTAGCTCTGTGTGATGGTCCGAAACCTCTCCTGTCCTGCCGTGTCCCAAATCTGCAACTGTTTAACAAAAGAGAATGAATTCAGTAAGATCTGCTTCATCTACCCGCACTCCAATAGAAAAAAAAACTCGTTCAAAAGACCCCTGTTATTGTTGGAAAGGTGAGCGATAAATCAACTACATTATGATTGCTGATATCAATTATTGTATAAATAATTCACCAGATTTGCACATTTACTGTTGACTCAAATCTGAAATGCAGTTAGTATATAGACTTCCATAGACTCGGTTATTGTTTGCATAATAACAGCTTAATAAATGTGTTTCCATGCTGTTCTCGTTATGGCGGGATACTTTCTCATAATTACGACATAATTGTGTCATTTTTACCATAACCTCAAATCAGGAAAAGTTTATGACGGTATCTACCCAAAAAAGGGCAGCGCTCCGTGCATTTACTTTTGTTTGCTTTTGCTGTTGTTACTTTTATTTCACTGAATGCATTATGAACCTGAGATATGTCATGTTTTGTATGGTCAAATTCCTTTATTTCTTTAATAAACATTCATTCCTGCATTTCAGGCCATATCAGTATCTGATAGAAGTACATGGGTAAATTACTTTATCAAACCTTTATCAAGCTCTATAATACAGAGTTACATTCATAAATACCACTTAAAACATTACAGAAGCTCCACCCACTTGTCTGGGCTCTGAGGAATCTAGGATGGACCATCACCATGGAAATTGGGATTTTGCTCAGACCAATCAGGTTTACAGATTTTTTTATGAAGAAATGGTCACCATGTGCTCAGACCCAAAGTCAAAAACGAAAAGGAGCATCCAGATTGTTATGAGGAACAAGTCCAAAAACCAGGCTCTGTTATGGTATAGGGTCGGGTCCGGACCCTTGGTGAAGGTCACTTCTGTGATGCAGCATTAATGCAGAAAAGTACACTGAGCAATTTAGAGCAGCATTTATTCCTTCAAGATGACATCTTTTGGATGGACGTTCATGCATTTATCAACAAGACAAAAATCCTAAAACAAATCTCCACCCCGATTTTTTTGTCCTGCTTTTCACAACAACAAAAAAACCCCACAATTTTAATTCACATCAGCTTCATCACAATTTTAAATCACATTAACATGCTGCTAATTTTAGAGAAGGTCTACAAGGAAATGCTTTGTTTGGTGAATTTGTGTTTTTTGTTTTTTTTGTTTTTTGCTTACATTTGCATCATCCAGAGATTACATCACGAACCATAAATAAAACTGTAGAGCTTTCTTAACAAGTATGAAACAGTCCACAGGACTAAAGGTACAAAAAGAGCTGAGTCATCGATCACATCAGAGTGAGTCACAGCATACAAAACACCAAGTGTGTGATCAGGTTAAGGTCGCAGGTACACACTGCTCTGTGCTTTTACTGCTCAGGTCACACACCCGGTTCCTCTCCTATTTACTCATCTAAAATTCAAGCAGGGAAAAATCTCCCAGCACTTTTAAGAGGATTCCAGAATTGCAGAATTGTGTAACGTTTTGTTCACTGTGACACAAACAACACAGCGCATTGTACAATTACACACCACAGCTCCTTCCGGAGAACACAACAAACACACGCTAAACATCGCAATCGAAGTCTTTTATTTATTTAAGTCTGGTACAAAAATATGCATTAAAAACATTGAATACTTGTACCCCAGTTTATACACAAATTAATACAAATAGAAATCAATATTACCCAATCATTGACTACAAAAACAACCAAACTGATTCTTTTTAGGATTTGGCTTTGATTTGTCTCCGTTTTTTTTTTTTTTTGATCACTTAATTTTTTTCATTAGTTCTTGTATTTGACTTGAATTCTTATCATGTGAAGCAGTTTATGATTTGCGGCTCTAAATGAATCATTCTAATAATAACTGCTTTTTTTGGTGTCATTGTTGTGGCACAGGGCGATGATCCCCTGACCAGCCTCCCCTCCCTTCTGAATGGGACACTCAGGCAGTCCAGAAGGTAACAAGGTAACAATAACAGTTTCCTTTGCTTTTGTTTTGAACAGTTTCTAGATAAGGGCCACATGCTCATCATATGTGTGCATTTTATTCATCAATGTTTGCTTTTTAAATTATATATTTAAGACAGAATAATCAAATTCACCAAAACTTGCATAGCACAAGCAAACTAAAATCTTTAGACTCATTATTCACCACAGGAGTGTCCGTCCTGCGCATGTTCATTATTTTCATTTTTTGAATGAAAGAATAAAAATGTCATACACACAAACCACCTGACCTAAATTAGACGAACCAGATAACTCACAACTAACATTTCATGTTGCTGGGTGACTTATTTTTTAATTTAAATTAATAATGTATTGCAACTTTGTCAACATAAACTGGATGTATTACAGAGTAATGAGATTAATATCATGGATTTACTGAGATTATCAGATTGGAAACTGGAGACACACCTGTTTTGCTTTCTTTTTAAACTTCTTTCATTTCTTCTTTCTCATCTCACTGATATTCATACAGCCGGTATAAAACACTGTTTGTTTCATTTTCAAGGGTTTAATGATTCAGGAAAAAAACATCAAACTACCCGCAACAACCATTTTCAGGTAGCCAACGTCACTCAAGGAAAGAGTCAATTGTGTTCATTATGATTCATTTTAGAGAATCGATTCTTCGGTTTAAATGAACTAACCGTTTAATGTGTACTAAATAACAGTTCATGTTAATATTTGTGCTTTTTACATTTTCAGAAATCATTAAACAAACCGTAAAAATAACCTCAAATATCATAATATATTTTAGTCTTATACTCGAGAATCAATTTGATTGATCGGCTCAGTTCATGGAGTCGTTCAGAATGACCAAAAGCACGTTAAAATATATAGTGTATCAATTTGAATATATGATTACAAAATATGCCGGAAAGATTCAAAGAGTCGGTTTATCCTGAATCGCTAATCCCTAGCTATAGCTAAGTTCAGAAAATAACTCATTCTTTTTATAATTGCTCGTTTAAATTGGTGACATTAGGGTAAAGTTGAAATGCACGTGTGATGTCACACAAGTAAATGTTCCAAAACTATGTTAATTAAGTGCACGCATTTCATCACACGTCTAACGGAGAAGTTTCAAAGCATCGATCAAAAACGAACCGATTCCTTTTTAAACCGTTGATCATTAGACTGTTCTGGACGGAATTGCAACACTGGAATAACCGAATTAAAAGTTACTGTGATGTTTAAATACACGGGTAGTTACAACAATTCCAGTTTTAAGAGCTAAAAACAAGCATACGCTCAAACGTTTTGCAAGTACGTTTAAAAAACGAACTAAAACCGTTGATCCGCAGATTTCTCGAACTCATTTAAGAATCGTTCAGAAGAATCGACTCCATTACTAATCTAAGATGTACAGTAAAGTAAGGTTTAATACTTACATAGCGCCGTGTTGCCCTTGTTTATTAGCCCCACTGTTTTACTAAAAAATGTATTGTGTTTTTTAGAAAGAAAAGCAGTTTAAACTGTCATCAATGAAATCAATCGATTCATTTGAAAACCCTTGATCATTAGATTAACTTATTAAAAAGAGTCGTTCGATAAAGAGTCGAATCGTTCGTGAAACACTCACACCAACCTTGACTCTTTTGCCCTGGATTTCCATGGTCTTCATGGTAAAATCCACCCCGATTGTGTTGCCTTGTCGCTCGATGAAATTGCCGGTCTTGAAGCGCTGAACCACGCAGGTTTTACCCACACCGACATCACCGACCAGAACTATTTTGAACACGAAATCGTAACTGTCATCAGTCTCCAGTAATGACATGTTGTCGTGAGCTCTGCTGGACTCTCTGGAGGCAAGATCGGGTCAGAAGGTTTGTCAGTTCTGCAGTAAATCGGATGAGTGGTGTATAGCTAGGTGAGCTGTGAACGCTACAGACAAAAACACAGTGACGTGGAGAAATCTGCAAATGCATGAATCTGCCAACCCGGAAAACAGAGCAGACATGAACGCGTCAAGCTTCTAATAAGTCCCGCCCACTCTTCTGTGATTGGCCCAAAGGGTGCTCAGAAACGTATTGCACATTCACCGGCCACTTTATTAGGCACACCTCCTCGCTTCTACTATCATTGTCCATTTTATCAGCTACGCTTACCATATAGAAGCACGTTTTAGTTCTACAATTACAGACTGTAGTTAATATGTTTCTCTACATTCTTTGTTCGTCCCCTCTAATGGTCCAGACCCTCTCAAAGGACCAGCACAGGATCAGGTACTGTTTGGGTGGTGGATCATTCCCTGCACAGCGCTCACACTGATATGATGGAGGTGTGTTAGTGTGTGTTGTGCTGGGATGAGCAGATTAGACAAAGCAGTGCTGCTGGAGTTTTTAAACACTGCATTTACTCACTATGTGCTTTTATAGACTCTTCTAACACATTGTTCCACCTTGCAGACTGATGTCCGAGACCGTAGCTCATCTGTTTTCACTGTTCTACACTCTTGGAACTTCTGAAACCCATGACATTATTGTTCTGATTCAAACATCAATGTCTTCATACATAAACTGGCCCCACCTATTCAGAAGAACTTCAGAAGCATACTCACAGCTCACGAAGAACCTCTTCCCGAAACCCTTCTAAAAAGCTTCTTCAGATTGAAGAAGGGTCGACTTGGCATCCCGATAAAGCTGCCAGATGCTGAGGAAACTGTAAATGCGTACCACTGTAGCCTTTAGAGGCTTTTCGTTCTGATTTTTTCCCATTTTTTAAACACTGAATAGAAATGTCATGTATTTTCTCTTTGTATTCTAATTCATAATTAAGAGACTAAGACATAATTATATTTGGCCATTATTCCATTCCTGAAAATCTAATGGCGCTATATATATCATATACACTATATTTGTATTTGCTCACCTGCCTTGACTCACACATGAGTTTAAGTGACATCCCATTCCTGATCCATAGCGTTCAATTTGACTTTGGTCCAACCTTTGCAACTAGAACAGCTTCAACTCTTCTGGGAAGGCTGTCTACAAGGTTTAGGAGTGTGTTTATGGGGATTTTTGACCATTCTTCCAGAAGCACATTTATTAGATCACATACTGATGTTGGGCGAGAAGGCCTGGCTCTCAGTCTCTGCTCTAATTCATCCCAAAGGTCTTCTATCGGGTTGAGGTCAGGAATCAGGATACACCAGACTCTGCTGTCCATGTCTTTATGGACCTTGTTTTGGGCACTGGTGTACTGTGATGTAGGAAGAGGAAGGAGCAGCTCAAAACTGTTCCCACAAAACTGGGAGCATGGAATTGTCCAAAATGTCTTGGTGCGCTGAAGCATTCAGAGTTCCTTTTACTGGAACTAAGGGACCAAGGCCAGCACCATGAAAAACAACCCCACACCATAACCTCCCCCTCCACCAAACTTTACACTTGGCACAATGCAGTCAGACAAGTACTGTTCACCCGGCAACCACCAAACCCAGACTCATCCATCAGATTGCCAGATGGAGAAGTGTGATTCATCACTCTAGAGAACGCTCCTCCACTGCTCTAGAGTCCAGTGATGGTGTGCTTTACACCACTGCATCCAGCGCTTTGCATTGCACTTGGTGATGTATGGCTTGAATGCAGCTGAAACCATTCCATCTCTGTGCAATGTTCTTGAGCTAATCTGAAGGCCACATGAAGTTTGGGGGTCTGTAGTGATTGACTCTGCAGAAAGTTTTGAGCATCGAAGTGATTAGAACACCTGATTCAGATCATTTGAATGGGTGAGCAAATACTTTTGGCAATATAGTGTGTATTATAAAGATCACAGGCTCTCAATCTAAAGTCAGGAGGCAAAGTCAAAAAGCTTAATAAATAAACATTTGACATATTTTAATATAGTGAGTTTATGTATTGTGTTTCCTATGATTTTTAATTGAAGACAGCACTTAGGTTATATTGAATTATTCAAACTATTAAACTTGCAGGGGACTAAAGTTTTTTTAAAAACATATACAAGGCATTGTGCGGCGTTCTTCATGTTTTAAAAAATACTTACGTGAAAGTGTAACATTGATAATCATACGGATCGAAAAGCGTATCGTTACACCTCTATTTAACACAATTAAAAGCGATACACACGTTGTCACCATTACTGGTTTTGACACCTTGTATTTAAACACTGAATACAAATAATAACGAGTATCATTAAATACTTAAATGGGTGGCCTGGTGATTTAGGTACTGGACTATGGACCAGAAGCTCTAGGGTTCAAATCCCACCTCTGCTACAGTTGGGTCCCTGAGTAAGGCCCTTACCCCACAATTACTTGGATTGTAAGACTGTATTTAGTTGTGAGGATAAGGGTGGATTAGTTTGTGGATAAGGGTGTCTGCTAAATGACATAAATTTAAAATGTAAATAGTGATGCTAAAATCTCAAGGTCATCGCGGAGATGCCACGTGTCGGACATCTTGTAATGTAGTTACATTCTTTGTACACCAGAGGGCACAATCATACATCACACGTGTCATCTATAATCTCCGAAAGAAACAAGGGATTTGGGATTGTTTAAAGATATTCCGCTAGCGCTTCTCTGATTTGTAGATTTCTAGCGCTCTCTTGTTTGTCATATTTGTAGTTAGTTAAATAATTGTATTCACACAAAACCCTATTTTTATTTAACAGCCCGTAGAAGAAAATATGCAGTTTTGCATTGTACACGTTTTTTTTTATTAAATGTAACATGAAAAATCGTGTGAAGATTAACAGAGCACGTTGTTACACCACTGCTGTTAAAGCAATTTCAAATGACTAGCACAATAAACAATTCAATAATTACATAATCGCGTGCATTGCATTTAAACCGTTTTTTTAAAAACTTTACCGATATCCCAGATAGTGCTTCATTTAAATTAAACAAAACCAGA
This sequence comes from Parotocinclus haroldoi, assembly GCA_034779995.1. NCBI lineage: Eukaryota > Metazoa > Chordata > Actinopteri > Siluriformes > Loricariidae > Parotocinclus > Parotocinclus haroldoi. The sequence continues at coordinate 2,068 of JAUZST010007238.1, read as the reverse complement.
CTTACTGACAGGAGCACAAATATTTAGCCAACAGTCTGCCGGTTTATCTGGGCCTCCTACTTTGTGAGGATTGCTCTGCTCAGAATCAGAATGAGCACAAACGGCTCACACGACGAATCTTCAACCCTCCTTCAGCCAGGATGGCCGTTATGTAGCGCACCGCTGCTGCGTGACAGGGGACAAGGGTGATGACTGGTGGGACGTAATTAATCATAGGGTTTAGAAATGCGGCATGAACAAACCCTTTTACATTTGCTGCAGTCACTTCCTTTTCAAAAGGAAGCACTCAAACTCTGGGATTTCAAATTTGTGGGAAAGTTCATCCTCCCAGGACGAGGTCAGCTCCTGGTTTTGATATTTAGGCGACAAAAATTAGGAGCCTACAAATAATCCAGACTGTCAACAAAGCTTTTGTGAGGAAGGCTTTGGGGAATTAACCTTCTTGTCATGTGGCATGTTTGTCTCCCAGTCAAACGGCTTGGGATTCGGGCCGATAACTGTGTTGCGTTAAAGGGAGCGGGGGTGGCCATGGTCTCCATGTTCAAGAGTTAAAGATGAAGGATAGCAGCAGCAACAGGCGAAGCTCCTCGACGTCAGGAATGCCCCATTAGCATGCAGCGATGCGCTCTGGCACCACGGCGGAATATTTAACGGGCTCCCACAGGCGGCCCGAGATTAAGGGCCGAATGAATTCAAGTCCATGTGCGGGCCCATTTCCCCAAAGAATGGCCCTTTATTGAGGCCTGGTTGAATCATGCTGCTTTCCTTTTCAACCCAATAGAAGTAGAAGGTAACTGACAGTCCTTTAGAAACAGCCAACACTGGTGCTTTTTTTGGACAAGGATTGATTTTGAAATTACGCCGCCTCGGGGTCTTTAAAAGGCGGCGCTGGAAAATGGGGGGCCATTGGTAATTGTTCTAATGAGATCAGCGTACCTACGGTTCCTGTTAGGGAAGCCCGTTTGTGGGAATGACATGGGAAACTAAGAGAATAAACCCAACAAACACCCCCCTTCACTCCAGCACCCCTCATCTCACAACCACCAACACCACCACAAAAAAAAACAGTTCAGTTAAGCAAAAGCTTCCGTTGTTCAGACGAGTTTTATTCTGCTTGTGGTTTTAGCAGAAACCTTTAAACCTGTGCCACGAATTCGCTCTAATTCTGATGTCAAATCCACCTAGATTAGTTACAAGAACATTTTTCCATTAGAGCCAGCCAGTGGAGTGTTACTCTAAAAACATGAGCGCCCTGACGTGACCACTGCTCTCAAAAGTTACTGCTCTCAGAAGTTAGGGGATATCTCAAAATAAATTTCTCTGAGCAGTGAGGGCCAACACGGGGGCTCGGTGGGGCGGCACCGTTGCCTCACAGCAAGAAGGTCCCGGGTTCAATCCCAGGGTGGGGCGGCCTGGGACCTTTCTGTGTGGAGTCTGCATGTCCTCCCTGTGTCTGCATGGGTTTACTATGGGTACTCCGGTTTCCTCCCACAGTCCAAAGACATGCATGTTAGGTTAACTGGTGTCTCTAAATTGTCATTGGCTTGTGTGTGTATATATGACTATGCCTAATATGAACTTGTGTATGAATATAACCTTGTGTGTGTCGCTAAGATGGCCACTGATGCTGATAGCGACGTTAAAGAAGCCAAATAAACAAACAAACTCTGAGCAGTGTATGTGAAGAACACAGTATATGGAGAAAGGTATTGGGACATCCCTCTTCAGGGGATTGATGAATGCCAGGAGAACGTTACCTGCCTGACTGTAATGTTTGGTGGCGGAGGGATAACGCTATGGTTCTGTTTTAAGGGCTTGGTCCCTAAAACGGCCCCTTAAATCCTGTATAGGGAAATTTTAACGCTTTATTAAAGACCAAAACATTTTGGAAAGCTTTATGAGAACAGTTTGGGGAAGGTCCTATTCTGTATACAAAGGCATGATTGTGTCACGAACGGGAGAGGACTGAGACGCAGAGTCAGACATAAGTACAAGTGTAGAGGGTTTATTTACAGTGAAAGACATAGAAAACGGCAACGAGCAGGACAAACACAGTAAGGGGATAAAC
>JAUZST010007237.1:0-14308 GCA_034779995.1 Parotocinclus haroldoi | reverse complement strand
CACACACACACACACACACACACACACACACACACACACACACACACACACACACACACATATATATATATATAATGCAATTATTTGAACTAGAAGCAACATTCATTCTCTCAACATCTCATTTAACTAAACACATTAGGAGCTTTGGAAAAGTCACACAATTTTTTTTTACAGAAAACTATTATATCTCCAGACCAAAAAAATGCATGTATTTCTTGACTTATACCACTTTATATGAAATTAAAAACAGAGACAGGCTTTTCACCAGCAGCAAACTGGATTCTTTCTCAGGAGACGCTCTCTAAGTTCATTCTGATTGGATGCGTGTTAAAAGGCATGCTCAGATTAAATAGTAGAGACTGGGGTAGCTGGTTCTCACCTGAGATCTCTCCTAGAAGGCCAGTTCGGCCAATGTTAGATAAAAGATGGTCGATGTTAGGGGCGGGCTGAACATCCTCAGTGTCCTCCGGCGTCTGACAGAAGTGACAAGCTGATCAGTGCACAAGACACGCTTAATGTAACCATCATTTAAAACTTTATTACAGATTTGTCTTACCTTTTCATCCTTGTCAAGTTCCTCACTGAAAAACCAGACATACTGCAGAGAGAAAGAGCTGTTTAGGATCAGAACCTCTACCCGTTATCTATACTGCTCACAAAAATCAGGGGATACTTCCCCAGGGGGGATCTCCCCTAATTGTTGTGAGCAGTGTATTTATGGCTGATGAGTTGGTGGTGTGTAGAGTGCGTATAGCTCACGTGTTGGATGAGAGTTTCGACAATCTTGTAACGGTCAGGCATGTGGGTGACCATGTCCGTCATGTTGTCCTCTGATGTTCGAACCAGAGTGGGGCCAAACACCAGCGCCAAGTTACGAGGCTCCATCTGCTCACACAGACAGTCCACTCAATAACCATCATTCATTCATTACAACATGGTCACGTCTAAACTAAACTAAACACACTCTTAATATTGGAGTTGTTTGGCCGCCTTTTCCTTTCTCATTCACCGGCATTTATTGCTGCTCTTGTCCCAGCCTCTGTCCCCATCTAGTGGTTCATATCTGACCATTCTCTGTTGCTTTTCTAACCAATTGCTCTTTCTCATTGTTACTTTCCTCACCAGCTTGTTATTTTCTCCTAATTAGCTCTCTGTCAGGCTACTAGCATCCATGTTATCTATTCATCTAGATTCTCCCCTCTGCTCTAGTGTTGCTTCTGTTTTGGTTCCCAGTTTCCCCCGGTCTGATGCCAAGGCTCTGGTCTGGTCCCAAGACTCCACACCTGGTTCTTGGGTTTTGTAGCTCCCAGGCTGGTTACTCAGTCCCAAGACTGGACCCTGGTCCCCTAGTCTGGTCCCTGGTATATGTTATACACCAGAATGTCTTAACCACCTGCCTCATAGGCTGTTAGTCTTCAGTCAATCAGGTTTTTGTGTATGGTAATTCATTTCACATCCAACCAATCAGTTCCAAGAGATAATCAATGATTATTGTCTTCATCTATAAGTTCTCAATGTATTGTTTTTTGTTGCGTAAATAAATTGTAAGTAATGTCTGTGTTATTTTAAATCAAAAATTAGATTTAAATTTGGGCCTCTATTAATGAAGTCAAAACAGCAATTAAATCTTTCCGATGAACACTAGGTGTCGCTGTTATGCAAAAACATATGATGCCCAAGCTAATGATGTCCATTACATTTGCTCGTTTTAGGGTTACCAAGCTTTTGTTTAGAAGTGTCGATGCCAAAGAAACAGAGCAATATTTTTTATATTTATAGTGATATTTGAAAAATGTTATTTAAACACAGCATACGCCACACAGAATGCACTTAAAACCCATTTATTAATCATGTCAATAAAAGGCAGTCTTTTTACAGTCTATGTTCTATATTTGGCCCTTGGTAAGAAAACTTAGGACACCTCTGATGCACCAACTGTACAGCAGGATGAAGTTTATATAAATGTCACTGCAAGCAGTCACTGCTTACAAAAAACAGGGGTTATTTCATTAGGAGATATTCATTCATTCATTCATTCATTATCTTCAGCTTAATCCACAAGGGGGTACGGGGCAGCCGATGCCCACCCGGCAACTCTGGGCGCAAGGGCAGGAACAAACCTAGACGGGGTGGCAATCCATCGTAGGGCACACACATTCACACACTACGGGTAACTTTAGAGATTCCAATTAACCTAACACACGTATTTGTAAAGTGGGAGGAAACCAGAGTACACGGGGAGGACATGCAGACTGCACACAAAAGGACGCAGACCGCTCCACCCTGGGATTGAACCGGGGACCTTCTGGCTGTGAGACAGTGAGGCTACCCACCGAGCTGCCTAGGAGGTATTTCATTTTGAAATATTTAGTATATTTGAAACATAAAGCTTTTAAAAATGGCTTTGTGTTTTTTAGGAAACAAACCCAAAGTTATTACCGCACGCATTTTCACAAAGATACTTTCTGACCTTGTTCTTCTCAGAGTTATCTGCAACCTTCTTCAGGTGACCAATCAAAAACTTCAGAGTGTGGAAGTAGTGGTCTGGCAAATCATGGATCTGCAAGAGAAAAACATGCAGACAGAATAAAGGTACAATGTTAGTTTTAAAATGTTTGGCAACCTTTTCATATGCTGTTTATGTGCTGAGTACAAAGTTAGATATGAGCCACTTCTTTCTCACGCTTTCCAAACCTGCTTAACTCAATTTACACTTTCGAGACTCAATGTCTTTCGAAGTGCACAGAGTAAACCCACGCAGACACAGCGAGAACATGCATGTCTGAGATATGAACTTGAAATATGTCATATTTAAGTTTGTTTTACGCAGAGGTTTATGAAATCAACAAAACATAATATCTTCAGTGGCTCATAAGACCGTAGGAAAATGATGAAAGATGAAATTGGAAAAATGAGCAAATTATACATGTAACACAGTGTTAAGGTCGTACCAGTTTCTTCAAGGTCTTCAGGCGGTCGTTTGGACTCTCCATGCGGTTGGCCTCAATAAAGTCACTGTATTTATCTATCAGAGAAAAAAGAAGCAAACAGAGAGCAGCAAAGATTTAGGATAAAAGTGGCAAGAGATACAAAGGAGCTTAAACTAAGATCTGTAACTACAAATTTGTTCCAGTTACAAGGAGGCAATTACTCAAGTCAGGCACAGCGTGAATAATAATAAGACTCACCGTCAGTGAAGACAGGCTCTGGGAGCTTCCGGAAAAAGGACTTAAGCAGACTGCTGACTACGTTCAGGTCCTGCCACCTCTAGTTCAGGGAAAAAGACAAGAGTTGATAAGAATCAGTTCTGATTCAACAATAGCAGAAAGAAAACTCCATCACATGGCCACTAGGGGTTACTATTGTAAAGCTTGGGTCAATCCCCTGACTAATCTCCCCTCCCTCCGACCCAGTCAATCGTGTCTGCGTGTGACACCCAAGCCATCCGGAAGGCACCTTGGTTACTCAAATACACTGATTCGCCCATGCACCACAGATATTTGTGAGAAACATTGTTGTGAACTTCACCTCCTCCGCCGTGTTGATGTCGCTGCCCTTGTTTAGCTGTTCTTGTAAACTGGACACGACAGCATTGTTTCCCGGCACTCTGTAGATACCCGTGTATTCCAAACCCATCTCCTCTACCAAGCCACAGCAGATCTCCACGATCAGGGGAATGAACTACACACACACAAACACACACACAGACCATAGGTGAGGCCAGAGTGCTCTGAACGGCTCTCTAAATGCACCACAGGAGCAGGGTTTAAATTCAGACCTTGTTAGTGGAGGCGGGTTGGCAGTCCTCCAGCCGCACTCCGAATGCTTTAGGGTCAGCCTTCTTTACCTTCTTCATGAAGTTGATGCCCCATGGAGACTTGGGAGGACTGCTCTCCTCTAAGAGAATAAAACAGTGAGTGAGACATGGTTGGTTAAACACATCAGACAGTCAGAATAAGTTAGCGGTCGTGCAGAGGCTGACCTTTGGTTTCGTGTTTGGGGGAGCGTGGGGGCGCGCCACTGTTCTCAACCTTGGTGTGTAGGAAGGGCATGCGTGTCACTCGGGGAGACGAATCTGGCTTATTGCCCGTCGGACTAAACAAAGCAACAAAGACAGAACAGTGAAGAAAGACTTCATCATCTTTTTATCTAGACGATTTATATTAACTGTGATTGGATTCAATGATTGGTTGGGGTCTAAGTAGGTCTACTGTATGTATTTATGGAACAGACTAATCCTCGATACAGCAGCTTTCAGGCTCTCGTGAGAATCTGAACAGATTATGCTTCTTTATGAATATTATGAATAATACAGTTTTTTTTAACATTGATGTACAAATCCAAATCAGAAAAAGTTGGGAGAGTCACAAAGAGAAAAATGACAAAAAGGCAAAAAACCTGCCTTGTTGCTTAAATTTGCTTTACCTTTTATTTTATTGCAGACAGTTAAGAACTAAAAGATATTTCGTCTTTTTCCGATCAGGTTCTGTTAATTTGTAGATAAACATTCAGTCCGTTCCATTCATTTCAGCCATGCAACACATTCCAAAAAGTAGAACCGGGGGGCATGATTTGAGGGTATATTCAAGCAGAGCTGGGCTGGTGCAAAGCCCTGATTTCAAGCCCATCCAACTGGTTGGGGATGAATTGGAATGCTGACTGAATGAGTATCAGATTTCATGTGAGAGAACAGGAAGATTCAGTCTCACCTGTGCTTTCTGTAGTCATTCAGTTTTTTATTGATGAGAGCTTGACGAGAGAAACCCAACTCCTACGTACACAAACACACACAACATCTTAATGTCCCGCTAAATCTTTCAAAGTTTTTTGTTATTTTCCATTCGCGAGTCTTTGTCACCTCGCTGTCGGTCTTGCTGCTCTCCCGGATGACTCTGATCCACTCCAGCATGTCGTCGCGGTCCTCGGCCTGCAGCAGGTACTCGCAGAAGTCCTGCGTGGTCAGGCGCAGAGCGTTCTTGCGTTTCGTCTCGCTGTAGGCGATGTCCACCAGGCATCCTCGAATGCTGATCGGCTGCTCGTCCTCTGACCCGCCTCCCAGAGCCGAGCCCTTAAGCAGCGCCTCCCGCTTGTCTTTGTAGAGGTACAGGGAATTGCAGCGCAGCACCGAGAAGACCCGCCTCCAGGGACGAATGGCACTGCCCACCTTCTGAAACGTGAACCGAGAGACGCCAGAAGAGAGGGAGCAAGATAAAAACAACAAAAGGAGATGAGTGGAGAAGGAACAAAGGTACAAAGGCCCAGTGTGCCCGTGTGGTCACGTACCTTGCCCTTCTCTGTGTGGATCTGCTTGTAGTGAAGCCATCCTTCATTCCTGACGTCGCTGTAGCTGATGCTGCCCAGCTCAGAGGCGGAGTGGCGTTTAGAGCGAGCCTCCTCAGCGACCCCCAGACTGTCTGTAGACTACACACACACACACACACACACACACACACACACACACACACACAAGCACGTACACTTAAATCTCTTGTTTCTGCCCAGGTTTCGGTGACGTCCTCTGTCACGTGCTAACCCCAAACGAGGAAGGCTATAATCTAGCAAGTGTCTCTACGGCTTGTTTTTAGCTTAGATTCAACTCAGGGCGGGTATATCCTTACTTTGATGTGGATCGGTTTGGTCAGTCTCCAGTAAAGTCTACAGGTGCTACCCCACTTACAATGGGCTTACGTGCTAAACAAATAAAACCTTTATCATTTCAATTGATCGTAAACCAAGTGCTTTTATATAGTGTATATATCATAGCTTAGGCAACCTTAAACCTGCTTAAAACATGTACATTAAACTGTTCGGCACATGGAACATAAAGCTTGTTTTGTAATAAAATATTTAATCTCAAGTAATTTAATGTACAGTATATTAACCACATCGGGACGTTTCATGTTTTACATGTTTATACAAAGATAAGAACTTATTATTGTCCAATAAGAACACAATGCAGATATTTAACTGTGCATAACTCTACATCATTTTAGGTAAGTGGACTCACCCCATCATCAAAGAAGTTTTTAACTCTCTTTGACATTCTCCTGTGTGAAGACAGAAAGAGTCAGAAGCTGTATAAAGTGAAAAATAATAATAAAACCTCCCACAAATATCGACTTGAGACTCACGAGAAGACCCGGCCGTCATCTCTGAAAGTGTTGAGACCTTCATCACACGACTTAGAACGTTCGGTGGTGATGGCCAAAAGGTAGGAGGAACGGCGGCTAGACTTGATGCTACCTGCTCAGACACACGTGGGGGAAATGCATATAAATGTATGAATTCTACAGATAGACAGATAAATGGTGGCGAGTGATGAGGGATTGTTAGCTGAGGAGGAAATAGAGGTAAGGATGAGAGGGTAACAAGAGGGGACGATCCTTGGCAGTGATGGAGGGGTGGTTGTACCAGAAGAGCCCCAGGCTCTGTGATATATAAATATATCTCACTCTCTCTATCTATAGAGCGAGAGAGAGAGAGCATTCAATCCAGCTGTAGGATGCAGTAGAGCATGCAGACGCCATCTATAGTCCTGTACAGTCTCGTATATCTTAACGCATGCACAAGCTGGATGCAACAATACAGAGAATGAGAACTGCTATACTACACTGCTCACAAAAATTAGAGGATATTTCAAAATGAATATGAAGAGAATCCCACAAGAACTGCTGGATAATCACTGTCAGCGTGTTTAAACAGTACAGTGGGTGATGGTCCAGGGTTCAAATCCCACCTCTGCTCCTCTGCCACAGTTGGGTCTTTAAGCAAGGCCTGCATATCGGCTGTAACAAGTGGGTATTTGAGTTCCTGTTATCAAGCCTCTGGCATCAACAAAGCATTTGGGTCTTTAAGCAAGGCCCTTAACCCACCATTGCTTGAATTATAAGACTATGTCAACTGTAATTCGCTCATGATAAGGGCGTCTTATAAATGCTGGTAAATGCATGCACCCTACTGAACAGTCAATGTGGGGGCACTCTCGTCCAGTTTGACCTGCTTCGTTGACTTTGATGTTTCATTTGGTTTTCTGATGATCTTGTTTAATGAAATCAAATCAATTGCTTATTTTTGAATGGCTTCATTTTCATTTTGAAATATCCCCTCATTCTTTGTGAGCGGTGTCTTTGAAAATCACGTGGGTCTGCTGTCTGTGAAGCCTGGGATTCACACTAGATGCATGTGATTATTATTATCATTGTCCACGCTTTGCCTAGTTGGGGTCGCAGGAAGGGTCTGAAGCCTAACAGCGTTGAAAATTTCACGGCAGTGTCTATTACACAGGATGGCCTGTGACACAATTTTCATTAGGTAGGGCCCTAATATTGTAATATATTAGTATTTAATAACCTCTGGTCCATGACCTGCTCTATTCAGGATGTATTTGTGCATGCAGTTAAAAAAAACAAACAAACAAAAAATGTTTTGATGGACAGGTCTTCTATCTCAGCTTATAACACGTGCTGTGTTCGAGCATGCGTCTCTTTCTCTCTCAGTGGGACTCACTGCAGTCGTGGGAGAAGAGGCGACTGAGGGAGAAGGTGAAGGTTGGGGAGGCAGGGCTTGTCCCTACAGGAGGGGCGGACTTAAGGCCACCACTGGACACGACGGACGAGGCAGGGACGTGACACGCCCGCAGATCGGCGCTCGGGCTGGTCGGTTCATCTGTGGGAGGAAAAAAGGGAAAGGAAGAAGGGAAAAGGAGGGCAAAGGAAAGGGATGGATGGACACATTGAGATACCAGGAGAAGCCATCAAGAGAAGGGGAAACAGAAAAAGCAGGGGTTGCAGAAAGAGCAAGACGGTGTTCAAAAGTTAAGCATGAAATTAGATCGTATACATACAGTCTTATACAAGCTGTGAGCAGAAGTTATCGCACCATCTACAGGGAGCAACTGCATTCTAACATACAGCGGTGAACAAAAGTCTGAGAGCAAAAGTAAAAATGCTCGCAACAACTACTTAAAGTACCAAAGGGGGATAAAGAATAAAAATCAAGGAGTGTCATGGACTTTCTTCTACAGCCTCCTGGCATTTATGGAGGCACTTCAAGACAGAGAAAGCCAACTATTCATTAACATCACAAGACGATCTTTGGAATACTGTGAAGCCATGCTGGATATCATGGATCCTCAGATTTTACACAAACATGTGGAGGCTGTGCCAACTCGAGTGAACATACTAAATAGTAATCAATTCTGAAACAGATCACAAGCCTGGGTCCTTCCTGTGTGGAGTCTGCATGTCCTCCCCGTGTCTGCGTGGGTTTACTCCGGCTTCCTCTCACAGTCCAAAGACATGGGTGTTAGGTTAATTGGTGTCTCTAAAGAAGCCCTTAGTGTGAAACTGTGTGCATGACTGTGTGTGTGTGTGTGTGTGTGTGTGTGCCCTGGGATGGATTAGCGTCCCATCTAGGGTAATTCCTGCCCTTGCACCCAGAGTTGCCGGGTGGGCACCGGCTGGCCCGCGCCCCATGTGGATTAAGCGGAAGATAATGAATGAATGAATGTACTGTATTAAGTTTGACAAAGATAGTAATTAGAAGCACTTTTACTGGTGGCCTCATTTAAAACATTTAATATACAACCTTAATTGTATGGTCTTCCTAAATGTTTTCCTAAATGTATACACTAACATATGTATTAAAATAAAAGCTTTATAATAAGTTTGTGTTACCTTCTTTCTATTTACAGAATAATTATTGGACCTGTAGGGTGCCTAAACTTTTGCACACCACGGTACCTAGGGGTTCAATGAAAGCAGTTTTGCACTGGATGTCATATGAAATGTCACAACCGAGTAAACCTTTGTGTAGGTAATTATTAGCACACAGCTAACAACACCTGGGTGCTAGTTACTTGCTAATGCTAGTTCTTCTCTCGTCATTCTACGTCTATTTGAATATTAGATCTGATTGGTTCAAAGCTGTGTCGCTGCAAGAGCGACATCACATGTTTTCCCCTGAGGTAGCTTATGAGCCTCCTTTGTAAGCATAACATATATGAGATATATTTGCACTTTAATGGCTAAACTAAATGTATAGAGTTAAAAAAGCTGCCAGAGGAGTTCAGTGTTTAAACCCTTTGTTCATGGTCATTTAAAGTAAGTACTGGGAGACACATATTCTTTAAAAAAAAAAAAAAAAAAAAAAAAGTTTAGCTCGTACCTGAGTGTTTCACCTCCATGTGAAGTGTGTTTAATGTGGAAATGAGATGTGTGTGAGCTGTATGTACTTCCACGAGGTTTCACTTCTTTACTCATAGGCATGAAATAAGTGTTTTTAACTGGTACTGCAAGTTTATAAAAACACCGCTAATATACACGTCGAACAAATATTCCATTTTAATTTGTCAAACACCGGCTTTGATGTTTGGTCAGCCCCTTTCTTTACACCCAGTTACCTTGCAGCATGACACTGACCCTCCACATATCACGACAATATCAATTCAGTGGCTTAAGGTTATGAAGATTCATGTCCTAAAGTGGCCAAGTCAGAGCCCTGACCTAAATCCAATACCAAATCGATCCATCGCTCCTCAAATCAACTGACAAATATTCCCACATATTCTCTACGGTTTCCTGACTGTTTCTTCTAGAGTTAAACAATACAAAATCAATAGTTTTTTCCCCTTTTCAATACTTTATTTAGCATATTGCATGAGTTATTCAGCACTGTGTTCTAAAATAAGCTTCGCGTTAATAATTTCGCCCAACTGTAGGTCTACAGTCTATTTGTCCGAACGTATACTCATTGTAAAATGAGGATTACCTGTACTTCAATTAAAATGCCTATCGAACAATCTTCTACATTTCTGATTGCTTGCTACTGCTACAGCTAAAATTTTTTTTTACTTTGATAGATAATGAGTGGTGCTTTTAGTATAATTGAAAGTACACCTTATAAATGGAGTGAACATACATTCTGTGGTTAACTTTTGTCCAAAAGGGGGAAGCATACCCTTAACACCCACCCAGTGGAAGTTACCTAGAGAGTTCTCGAGCATGGTTAAATGGCAGCCTGTCCCATCCCAGAGTCATTCACCAGCATCAACACTAATGGTACAGTATAGAGTGACAATACCCTCATGCACCATCATTAACACTTCTGCTTTCAGTTCCTCCGGAGCCTCGGCAGAACAAACATGCCTTCTGAGACCAACCCCACTTAATATTCTCTCTGTGCTTACGTTTGACCTGACTGGAACAGCCTGAATTGTATGAAGAAAGACTTTATTCGCGTGTAGATGCCAATCCAGTCCCTAACCACCAGAGGGCGCCTATATGTTAACCTCATAATAGCCGAGGAAGAAGTCTTTCCAGAAACATGAAGCGCTAGTAATCACTGCTCACAAAAATGAGGGGATACTTTAAAATGAATAGGAAGAGGATCCCACAAGAACTGCTGGACAGTCAACACTCTCGTCCAGTTCACCCCCATGAATATATCACTTGCTCGTTAATCACCATAACTGCATCTTATTTGCGTACTCAAACAACTTTCTTTGAACTTTAATTTGCTTTTCGTATGGTCTTGTTTAATGAAATAAAAATGTATGCTTATTTTTTAATTACTTTATTTTCATTTTGAAATATCCCCTCTTTTTGGTGAGCAGTGTCGTTTATATTCCACCAGCATTTATCAACATTTAGTGTTTAAAAGCCTTAAAGTCCCATTGTGCACAGTGGGAAGCAATAAGGGAATATCCCAGTGTTATGTTCCACACCTGTAGTAACACAAATGCGTCAAGAACTGAATTTGTTAAGTTTGCGAAGCGTTCCGACAACATTTGACTGTAAAGTGAATGGAAAGTTTTTATTATTACAACTTGTATAAGATACCATACTGTAGAAGTAAGGTAGAAATACAGGTACAGGGTTCACACTTTTTCCTTGGGACCACTACAGAACCATCACAATGGGCTGTGGTTTGCTATGTTCATTTCTAATGCATAGTTTGCTAAAAAAGTATAATTAATTGTCTTTGGCAGAAAGATTAGTCTTATCTTGGTTGGCCAGCGTTATTCTAGGTTTTCTGACTCTGACTCTGGTCATATTTGGCCCTGTGATGGTCATGATAAGCAACTGTAAGTTTTGGATTAGGTTCCCCCATTCATATACATTTTGGGAAGTAATCAGTTACTATTCTTGGCTGGTCTTTATTGTTCTTGGGCTTTAAATTGCTTTGTTACTCAGCTACTGGGAAACTGTGTTAACCACTTACTGAACAAATTATTTTCTTTCTTCTTACCATCAATAGCAAGCCATCATCATCATCATCATCATCAACTCGATTCCCTTAACCAGGTTCTCCACTTATAGTTATCTCAGCCTCTATCTCTTTTTTTCTTTCTATGCTCTCCCTATTCCCTCAGAGTCCAGAAACATGAGCAAACTCTCAAACACTCCCAGAGAGAAGACGGGGTGGAATCATTCCCGATCTGGGATGCCAAATCTGGCCTGGGCCTGTTTTCCAGCCACTGGCAGAAATAGCTGTACTGTGGGTTTAACAAAGGCGCTTATTACTGCTGCCCAGTTCACATTCCCAGGCCAAGGAGGAAAGCAGCATCATTACCATACAGAACATACAGAAGCCTTCATATGAACATTGTGCACTCATGGTATGGACCTCACAGCTTGGTTAGGCTTCTATTTTTACTACAGTAATGCAGCACGCAACCCCAGTTAGCTTCTACATAACTACGTATGGCCAGGCTTCCTGGATTTCTTTACTGGAGACACAACATCGCTGAAAACGTCACCATGTCTTTGACTTTCAAGCATTATGGTGATTAAAAAAGGTTTAGAGATATCTTTAGTATCAGCTTAGTACAGTGGCTTTCTCCATGATCTCCTGAACATTAGTCCATGTGAGAGAGGCCTTTACTTGCTTACGGGTTACCCTGGCTTACTTTGGTACCTTGTGGACTATTACACGTTTTGTTTTTGGAGAGATTTTCTTTTGGTCGACCACTAACAATGGTCTTGAATTTCCTCCGTATATCCAAGTGGAAACACATTAACTGTAAGAAGGTTCCAGTTTACAGCTAATTGTCTCTACCCCTCTTTATATCTATACATCAATCTCCCTCTTTCTTTCTCTCAGTCTCTCTCTCTACCCTACTCTTATATCCATCCATCCATCCATCCATCTATTCATCTCTTTCTTTACCCCTTTACCTCTCACTCTCACTCTCTCTCTCTCTCTCTCTAACCCTTTTATCTCTCTCTCTCGTTCTCTTTGTCTCTCTATCTCTCTCTACCCCTTTTATCTCGCTCTCCGTCTTTCTCTCTCTGTCTCTCCTATCTCTCTCTCTCTCTCTCTCTTTCTCTCTCTCTCTCTCTCTCTTCCCCCTTTATATCGATTTATATTGGATTATTTTCTTATGTCTATGTGACTGACACAAATGAATCATCTCCATTATAAGCAGGAACGTGAACGTTCATACAATGATATGTCTGGCCAGTCAGTGCTTACTGGGGTGGCCACTGAGACAGGAAGTACACAAGAATTTCAGACATGCAACATTCCCAGGTTCTTTTAGTTCTTTCTGGATTTGGCTATGACGGAACTGCTAGTGCATGAAGACCCCCTCTTATTTCCAGGCATAACACAATGCTAGCATTGAGGGCAGAGAGTTGAGTGTGCTCAGAGGGTTCAATTAACTGTGTGTGTCTTTCACCCTTCACCCCAAAACTCCATCCCCCATTGCATCTACCCCATGCTCTCAGAAATTACCTACTGGAACATACTGTGTTACTTCGTGCCACTTACACAACAACGAAACGAGGGTGACACTACATCGCATTCCTCTACAAACAGCAAACTCTCCTCTTCCACCTCACCTCTACCCCTTTCCAACATAAATTTGACCTGGTTCATGCTATCGCTCTCAGCCGCCAAAGACCGACTTTCTGCCAAAGTAACTTTTCTGGAATCAACAAAAGAAGCATCAGCATTATGCAGACAGCGTGACTTTGTTGCAATGACAATAAGACAAGAATGGCGACTGCATATCAGTGGTACACAAAATGATTCTACAGCCAATTTCTCTGCATTTCTGTCTTTTATTGCAGCTTCAAAATCGAAGCCTTGCTAATGTTACAGTCGTCTCTGTCTATGTGCGGATTCAACCATCTTCAAAAACCATAACGTAATCATATACAAAAAAACCCCCAAAACAAAACATGAATTTGACACACCAAGAACCACAGTACACTGTGTACTGTACAAAAGTCTTAGGCCACGATTAGAAGTGCTGCTTTGGCACGCTATAATCATGGTTCCAACCTGGGGACATCACAGGCGTGCACAAGGCTGGGCACATGTTCATTACAATAGCACATTCGCTAAAAAAATCTGTATATAAAATAAGTAAGCACTTATTACACATATGCTTTAATATGAATATAATATGAATACTATTATTTCATATTTCTTATTCTTTTGTAAGAATGTGTGTGCAGATCTACTTTGTATAAAAGGAACCCAAGACAAAAGGGAAAAAGCTATAATTTAAGTTAATTTGTGCCAAAAAAGATTGGCGGTGAATCATTTTATTCGTTTGGTCTGTGTGTGCGGGCAGGAGGGGGCAATCTGGGAGAGAAACTGAAGCTGATAAACAACACAGTGTCTAAAATGTCATTTATACACATAGTACAAGATTAAACGTATTATATGTGGGATTTTTTATGTCATACATGTCACAGTGAGACTTTCATGTTTGAATAGGCGCAATTGCAGTAAATTACCGTCTTAATGCTGCAGGTGTGAAAGACACAAAGCTGGGATATTACTGTAACCTGGGAATTACAATAACTTGATACTTTTCATTGATATTAGGATAACTGGAGCTAATTAATCATACACTTTCACCTAACCCTAACTTTAACTTAGGTACACTTTTTGAAATGAAAGTTGCAGTTTCACAGTGTCAAAAATGTCAGATCCTTATGGGGACATTTGGTCCCTATAATGTAATACACACATACATCCACACACACACACACACACACACACTGGTTAAGATTTTTAGCCAGTCAAGATGCTGATTTTTTGGATGCTGGCCTAGTGCATGTGTGTGTGTGTATGTTATCAGTCATTTGTTGTTCAGACATGTCCTGGCTTGTGTATCTGAATGCCTGTAGATGTTTGTACATTAAGTACATAACCACTCTGACCATGTCTGCATACTCTGCCTTAACACTAACACACACACACACACACACACACAGACACACACACACACACGCACACACACACACACACACACACACACACACACACACACACACACACACACACACACACA
>JAUZST010007236.1:0-14308 GCA_034779995.1 Parotocinclus haroldoi | reverse complement strand
ACACACACACACACACACACACACACACACACACACACACACACACACACACACACACACACACACACAGAGGCACAGACACACACAGACAGAGTGCATCACCAAACCATGGAATCCCTCTAAATCATAGTAATCCCTACTTTTATCTGCGCACCCTCTGCTTTTCTATGTAATCCTTTAAATTTTTAATTCTTCATAGCTGTTGTTATGTTTCTCTCTTAAGACCTTCTTTCAAATGCACTCTTTAGCCTACTGGATGACTTCATTGAAAACACATTTTCCCCGTCATACAAATGTGTTCTTAATTCAGGGATAAACCCGGCGACAAACGATTAGTTGCATCTGGTACAGCGGTGTTCTCTAATGCAATAAAATGTGGAGCATGGCCCTAGAGCACTACAACATGAAATTACATTATGTAGCGACAATCTGTCTGCGCGACATTTAGCTGCCTTTCAAGACTTTAACCAAACCAAAGTTGACACAGAACTAGAACAGCAAGTGTGAAGGGGGTTTGCGCAGTGACGCCTTGCGACACAAGGCCGGCGCGCACATAGGCTGCACACATCTGGCCGCAATAAAAGCAGCAAAACAGCAGCAAAAATAAACAGGATGGACAAACGGGTGGATGGAAATCAGAGTTTGTGTTCTTCCAGAGTTTAAAAAGCAGCATTTAAGCCGCAGCGTCTTTGGTCGAAAGTGGTAGTAGTAGTTTCCCCTGGCTAAACTAAACTTTTTGAAGAAGTCATGGCGGGATCTAGTTAAACAAATTCCTAAGATAAATACCAGAATGTGCTACAGGACTGTAAGCCAAATTGCACTCAGGTAAGTAGAGAGGTTTCTGATGAAAGAGATGCTGCTGTTACCGGGAAACTCTTATCAAACACCATCTCTGGCTCATATAGGTACGCGCGAACACACACACACACGCGGCTATACATAGGACTGAAAGTGTAAACGATAAAATGAAAGAAGTGGGAAAGATAAATGCCCAAACATCAGCACGTTGACACAAATAACTTGTTTAGAGAACTGTGGCTAAAACGCTGCATTTGTGCAACAGTACCCTCTAACATCAAGTAGCCTACCCATCGCTTCTGTAAAGTGTGCATTCAGAGATAAACACACAAACCGAGATGACGTAAAAAAACGAAAAAAAAAACCATTAAGGATGACAGTAAGAAGGACTGAGAGGCGCCTCAAACTCTGCCACAAGTGCTGCTACAATGACAAGAAAATGTTGGAGACGAGAGACTGAGAGATAGCAAAGGAAAGAGACATTTCGGTAGGTCGCTATGTTTAGTACGACTGCACAGTATAACCACACAAACAGCGACATGCAAAAACTTTTCCACCTCTTATACAGCAAACAGAGCTACCAACAAGCGCCACTCTCTCTCTCTCTCTCTCTCTCTCTCTCTCTCTCGCTCTCTCACGCACCTTTCTACTAGTCGTTCATCTCTCACTCAGTCTGAGTTTCGAGTGATCAGCGCACACACGCGTGCTTGCGTGCGCGTGCGTATGTGTGTGTTTGCGTGTGTGTGTGTGTGTGTGTCAGTCATTCAGCGTGGACGTACCTGTTAAACTCCGGAGGTATCTCAGGCTCAGTGAGCATGCTGGAACACGGGGGTTTTCACACACAACACAACGATCCTTCCAAAGCAACACACACTTCCGACTTCCTCCAGCCAGGAAGCCCAACACACTCCAGACACTGACACACACCCGCCGTAATGATCCTGTAACCTCTCACACAGCCGAGGACCGATTCTACTCCCTCTCTGCGCCTCTGTCCGTCACGCGCACGCACTCCGGCCCAGTAAGCTCACACTCCTCCGTCCGTCCCTCCTCTTCACCCTCCTCCTCCTCCTCCTCCTCCTCCTCCTTCTCAGTCGCTCTCTCCTCCCCTCGCTCCCTGCCTCCAAGCTCTCGCAAGCAGCCCTTAAAGGGCCAGAGCGTGACTGACAATCTCTCTCTCTCTCTCTCTCTCTCTCTCTCTCTCTCTCTATTTCTCTCTCTCTCTCTCTCTCTCACACACACACACACACACACACACACACACACACACACACACACAGGTTTGACGCAATAATGCATAATGCTGTATAATTTAAGCTGTTGAAAAGACAAGTTGCAATGTGCTATGAAATGAAAAACAGCCATTTAACAAGTCTTGCTGAGACTTTGACATTATCCTGTCCTTTTATTTTGACAAATTAAAACTTTTGTTTGAGATGACCACACAATCCCCACTGTATGTTATTTGCTAATGTTATCTAAATAAAAATGTAGTGTAGTAATTTAAACATGTTCTTGTCTATGTTTTACATGTTTAAAAATAGCTGTCATGTCTAACAATGCCCATATTCACTGGTTGGTCAATGAATATGTTTAGACCTACCTGAGGTGTAAAGAGGGGAGATGATGCAAATGTCTGTTGTCCCCATCCAAACGTTTGTAGATTTGTAAAAGGTGGTAGCATTCTGCGATCAGTAAGTATCTAAGTCTATAATTACATGCCACCTCCATGCTAACAAGATATTTGAAAGGCAGAACAGAAGGAAACCTTTTCATTTAACTAACCAGAAACAATGTTATCCGGAGTATGCAATACTATACTGGAACTGGAAAAAAAACCCCTCTGAATGGATATGTATAGTACTGAAAGGATGAAACAAGAACGAGACAGTGAATGTTCTATGATGTTGTGCAGCTGTGGTTCCATAGAAGAACCTGGAACCTCATTAGGATATATGCCATGTAATAGAGATTCTAAATAGGAATTTAACACCATCTAAAATCAGCAAGCAACACATCAGAGCACTCAGAGCTGTTTTGCTGGTAAAGACATTCAGCTTGCACACATATGTCAAGGGTGCCTAATAATTGTTTTATGTGGATTAAACAGATACAAACACAAAACCAACAATTAAATGTAAACTTTAAAAACTTTTTCTTTGATATGTTTAAATAGGCACTGTTTGCTGTTGCCTAACTTAAAATGGGGAAGAATTTGATACGTGAAAGAATAATCTATTCATTCAAGAAATACAAAGAAAAATCCTTATCGTACTATGTAAATAATACTGATGTATATTTTTCTAATCGCATGTGTCCACATGAATACACACACACACACACACACGCACACACAAACACACACACACACACACACACACACACACACACACACACACACACACACACACACACACAGAGGCACTAGTGAGTCATATATATATACATCATGAAAGCAATAGACAAACTCCAAATCAGGAAAAGTTGTAACATTGGAAGTTTACTTTACAAAAAACAAGCCTCTTGTTAACCAGGTCCAGAAGCTCCGCCCACTTCTATGGGCTCGGTGGCATTTAGGATGGACCATCACCATGGAAACTGGGATTGTGCTCAGATTAGGATTCAGGATTACACATACAAAACAGGACTATCCAGACCGTTATGAGGAACCCGTCTAAAAGCCCTCAGTAAAGGTCACTTATATTTCTGGGATGCAGCATTAATGCAGAAAAGTACAGCGAGATTTTAGAGCGACATAAACTGGCTTTAAGACGACACCTTTACCAGGGACGTCCCTGCATTTTAAAACAAAATAAATCAGATTACATTCCTCACACACACATAAACACACACACACACAAACCTTTAGTGATGACGGAGGCAAGAAAACCTCTGGGTCTGGTAAAGGACAGAAATCTGCTGCAGCAGCTGGAATCTGTGGAGGACATGGTCAGCCTAACACACCCACACAAACACACACACACACACACACACACACACACACACACACACACAACCTTAAGGTCACGACCTAATACAACAGTTTGGCAAAACATTAAACCCCCAGGATGCTGTTTGTTAATTCTGGTTGATCAATGACCTTTAGTTAATTATCGTCCGTATAGGCTTTGGAAAAAGTGTGCAAAAGTTTGTGCCCCCGTCCACACCACATGCCTGGGGCTGGGGATTCCACAAACTTCCTGTGCATCAAAGCTGAATGACTTATAATGAGTACACATTTAATTTAACGATCCTAATCATGCTCGTGCACATCTGTAATGATTAACACACTCATACACACACTATTAGCTACACACTCATAGACACACGGCTCATTAGCATTAGGGTCCAGATTGAGTCGTAATACTCACCTGTACACGTCCAGAACTCTTCCTTACTCTAAAGGTTCCTGCAGTTCCACTGGGGAATGATCTTTGAACCTCTGGCAGAGAGAGAGAGAGAGAGAGTGTGTGTGTGTGTGTGAGTGAGTGTGTGAGGCAGATAGTGGTGGGTATAGTTCTTAAAATCACCTGCGACTCGACTCTTACTTCCTCGTTGCAGCTAACAGACACACAAACACATTAGAACTAATCACAGGTAGGAACAGGAACCCTGCAACCCCAAATTAGAGAATAACCTTTATTACAGACCTGCTACAGCCAGATTAGACTAATTAACAGCTCACGTTTGTACTCGGTAAACAGCGATTATTATAAGAAAGGGCAGAGAAAGGCAGACAGAGACACTGACAGGCTCCTGCACAAACACCACACAATGGCAGGCACGTGCGCTCCACAAGATGGTCCTGAGAACGTCTGAGCCGCGGCACGTCGAGTCCTAACGGGACCTTCGTCCTATAGGCTGGGACCGGACCATTTTGGGAGCACCACCAGACTTGGGACACCACGGGGGCCCCAGGGGCAGGGGGACAGAGCTGCCCAAAAACACAGGACATAAGCCATAGCAGAGCACTTCTAAAGAGACCTAAAGGTCGCTACAGTCGTTGAGATGTTGAGGAAGTGTGAGGGTTACACACTCGTCCTGACCGTAACTCTAACAGCTGCACTGCTTCAGATCATCATAATATTTAATTTGGGTTATCAACACAACTGTTTTCTATCTGTGTGTGTGTGTGTGTGTGTGTGTGGAGCAGATCAGGACGGCCTTTATCTTCCACTGATGAGTGTATTTGGGGAAAAGATCAGAACGATAAATAAACCGTTGCAGTTAAACGTGAACAGCAGAGGCTCAAACGAACTTAAACTTCAGAGCTTTGAGATTTACAGGGTTTAGATGTTTTCGAGTCTCCAGATTCCATCCCCGGATAACTCGGGACGAAGGCACCAGTTACCGATGTAGTGCATGAGGATGATTCTCCTGTCTGACTGCCCCTCCCTCAGCCCTGGTGGTGGTGGGTTAGTGTAGAAAGGGGCACCGCTGGCAGCTTCTTTACTTGGTACCGGGTCGATGTGGGAACATGAGCCGTGGGAACCATGGGAAATTAACTTTGAGCACACGGGTACATGGCACAGCGGGCCCTCCTGCAGTCGGTCACGTTGACGCTGGTAAGGTTCACAGAGAGGTTCCAGTTTCCATAAAAGTCCCCGTTTAGTTTGTGTACACAGTTCGTAGCGGGAGGTGTTTGAGTCAGAGGAGAGCGGGAACCCCGGTGTTAAATCAGAAGCGGTCCTGAGATGACAAACAGCGTTACGTCAGCTGGCGGCGTTGCCATGGCGCGGTGGCGCAGGGTGACGGGGTGTTTGACAATTTTAAATAAACTCCTATCCACCGAAGATGTTCCTCAGCCTGATGTTTGTCTCACATGGCACTTTTGTTACGGTTCTGTTTACACCAGAGTCTAGGGTGTTTAGGTTCCGCATGGTTCTGCCACACTTAGACGAATGGCACCGTAAAGACTGCCAGCTTTAACACACTCTCTGTGTGTGTGTGTGTGTGTGTGTGTGTGTGTGTGTTTTCCATTTCTGGATTATGTGTAACCCGTGGTTTTGTTACAGAACAACATAAACATGACTAAGTGTCGTCATTTTCCCCGTTAAATCATCGTTCCTTCCCCTCCAAACTGATCCTAGGGTTTTAGGTCCCTCTGCTTGTTTGTTTTGGATTTTGGAGAAAGTTAAAGTCAGAGAACGTCTGCAGGAACAAAACTGGAAGAGCACAAACTTCTGCTCCATTTATTGTTTAAACTGTTTTGAAAAAAGACCTTACAAAAGCAAAGCAAAGAAAACGAGAAGAAAGGAAAGGAAAACAGAAACGAAGGTAAAAAGAGAAGAAACATGAAATAAAAAATAACTGGATAAAAAATAACGTGGCAGAGCAGAAAAGAAAAAAAGAAACAGGTGAGGAAAAGAGAAAACTAGTGAATAAATAAATAGACGGGTCATAAAGAAACAAATCACAAAAACGGCATGAAAATGAAATAAAGAATAGTTACAGATAAACAACAACAATGAACAGGAAAGAAGAGAAAGAAGCAAAAAACATCAACAGGAAGAAAGAAAAAGGATAACAGATAAAAACGAAAGAAAACAAAGAAAAAGAAAACAAATCAGGGGGAAATAAAGTAAATAAACAGAAAGAGAACAAATAAAAGGAAAAACAAAAAGAGAAAGTAAGAAAGAACAAACTAACAAAATAAATAAGGAAGGTAAGAAAGAATGAATGAAACAGGAGTCAGAAATAATAATTATAACAAAGTAAAAAATAACGTCCCACTATGACATCATCAGAGGCATAAAACACTATGATTAGTAAAAATGACACGATTGGGATGGATTGATTAATAAAATCTTTAATTACAGTCCGTCGTTGCGTATGGGGGCGGGGTTAAACCTCCTCCACTCCGCCTCCTGATTGGCGGGAGTACTAGGTTGCCATGGTGTTGCCGTGGTGACAGCCGTTGGATGAAGGGCGTGTGCCCGGGTTGTGGTGCGAGGGCAGAGCATTGGCGTGAGCGTCCATGCTGGACTCCAGGCGGGTCGTCATGTAGACGCTGCTGTGATGGGTCTGCAGGAACCGGGCCGTCCTCAGTTCCATCTCATCTAACTGGGACACGGTCACAAAGGGGCACCAGCGGAACGCCCGCTTAAACCCGGCACGGAACCTGTAGCACAGAACCACGGGGCACCAGGACAGGGCAACAGAACATCAGCCATACCGTGATACTACCACCGCCATGCTTCATAGATAGATAGTGTGTGTGTGGGGGGGGGGTGTACCTGCTGTTAAGGCAGCAGTAGATGATGGGGTTGTAGACGGTGGAGCTCATGGCGAGCCAAAGCACGGCGAGATACACCTGCTGGATGTAGCGCCACCTGCTGACGGCCGAATTCAGACCCGTCACGATAAAATAGACGTGATACGGCAGCCAGCAGAGGGCGAAGGTGAGCACCACCACAACCAACATCTTCACCACCTACAACCACACACAAAAGGAATAGCCCGATAAGAAAATAAATAAATAAAAACCAAACAAAGAAACAAAGCATAGAAAATACAATAAAAATCAAATTAAAATATCTACAATTAATAAAAGAACAGAGAAAAAGAAAAAGAAATACAAAGATCAAAGAAAAATAAAGCACTGAAGGACAAATACAGTCTAATAAAGTAAATAAAAATAGAAATAAGGAGATCAGAATTGAAATAAAGATAGATAAATGACAAGCAAATGAGGGGAAAGAAAGGAAGAAAGAAAAATAGAAAAAAAGAAGGAAAGAAAGAAATGAGGGGAAAATAATGAAAGAACAAAAGAAGGAAAGAAATGACGAAGAATGAAAAATAATAAAGGGAAGAAAATAAACAAAATACAGAAATAACGAATAAAAGAAAGAAAGATAAAATAAGGAAAGAATGAATAAAAGACAGAACGAGAATGTAACAAGGCGCACACACACACACACACACACACACACACACACACACACACACACACACCTTGCGTTTAGCGTGTAGCTGTTCCAGGTAATTATCAGAGCAGTTTCCCAGGACTCCTCCCCCCCACAGCGTAACTCCAACTATGCTGTATGTGATGGCCATCACCAGTAGGGGCAGCACATACACCAACACAGCAACAACGATATGGTACCTACACACACACACACACACACACACACACACACACACACACACACATATTGGTTGATTAATGGTTAATGGGTTTAACTGTTAATGCATCTGATTGGATGTTGGTTAATGAGTGGGCGTGTCATACATGAACGCATCATCTCGGAGGTGGGGCCAGGCCACGTAGCACAGGGTCCTGTTGGGAACAGACTTGGTGGTGGAGTAATAGCAGAGCGGGAAGGCTAAGGCGACGGCCGCGCCCCAAACGCTCCCGATTACCAGCTTAGTGAAGGAGGAGGAGAACCGAGGTTTGAGGGGATGGATGATCGCCATGTACCTGCAACCAAGCCGAGAGATAAGAGGGCAACAAACAGGGACTGTAAGCCACGCCCCTTATTCATTACATCCATAGCTTTAATAACAGCATCACATTCAGGCTGTAGGAGCGTTCTGATTGGCTCTCCTGCCCCCTTATTGGTGTACTGGGCGGGGCTTCATGTCTATTCATAATCAAAAATCGACTGTTTTTAAAAATGTTTTTAAAAATAAAAACAATGAATTAATTATGTTGTGATCTCCCGCTCTCTCTCACAAACACACACACACACACACACACACACACAGTGTGAGGAATTGTAGAGGATGTGGTGAATGACATTTGTTTGTGTGAGAGAAAGTGTGTGTGTGTGTGTTCAGTCCTAACTTTGTGTACCAAACATCCTAAAATCACCAATATAAATTATATAAAAACAAAAGAAAGTACAAAATTACCAAAGAAATAAAAATAAAAAAAGAATGACTCAACAAAGAAAGAAAGAACAAACTAGCAAAAGAAAAAACAAAACAAACAACATATGAAGAGAGAAAAGAAGAAAAGAATGACTTAGTAAAATAACAAAATGAAAGAAAGAAATAACATAAGAACGACTGAAAAAGACCAGTAAAAGAAATAAAGAAAGAAAAGAAAGAATGAGAACAAAGAAAGATCAAAACAAAGAAAGAACGAAAGAAAAAAAAGGGACCCAAATAAATCACTAAAAGAAAGAAAGAAACTCCCCTCTGATACAGATGAATAATTCGCACCCACAATAGAAATAAATTGTATATTTTGTAGATTACAGCACGTATCCCTGTTATACCTGTTCACCGTTTGATGCTCTACCTGCGTGCGCGTGCGCGTGCGTCTCACCTGTCCAGGGCGATGGCCGTCATGGAGTAGATACTGGCGAACACCGCAGCCACCGGATAAAAGTTCTGGAACTTGCAGTACACGCTGCCAAAGTACCAGTCCCCGTGGGCCGCGTACACGAAGTTCACGGGCGTGTTGAGAGCCGCCACGGACACATCCGCCACCGCCAGGTTCAGCAGGAAGCAGTTGGTGACCGTCCGCATGCGCTTGTGCGCCACGATGATCCAGATCACCACCAGGTTCCCCAGCACGGACACCACGAGCACGCAGCTGTACGCCATCGCCCACAGAGCCACGCGCCACGGGGGCTGCCAGAACCGGTTCGTAGAGTTGCTCGGCGCGAGATCCGAGCCGTTCGGCATCGTTGCAACGATTCAATCAATGACGCCCGTAACCGTTACTCGTGAAGGCAAGCTCGTGCACGTTTGGAGCTCGCTTCTGAGACACGCGCATCACGGCGCGCTGGAGGTGTGGAGGCTCCGTCCTAATCCAAACGGCCCGGGGCAGAGGGGGTTAACGCTTTAGGACGGGGTCCGTTCGTGCTCCACGTGCCCTCAAATCATCAGAGAGAACGAGAAGAAGCAGCAGGGCGCGTGCACAGGATGAGCCACGTGCTATTTATGATCAAGAAGGCGAACTGCAAGTTTGGAATCATGTGATTAAATCTTATAAACATTAGGAATAGTTATAAATGGTATATAAAGAATCCTACTGGGTTTATAAAACATGTCAATCGATCAATCAATCGATCAATCAATCGATCCCACCTAAAATGAAACACATTTTCTTGTCTTTACAAAGTGAATGATACCAAATGTAAATGTTCTTTTTATTTGATATTTTAAGGCCCACTTTTCTGACCAAAACCATTCCATAGGGAAGAAAGAAATAATCCAACAACGAAAAGCAAAGGGAAAAAAAGAAACAAAAAAGCAGAAGGAATAACGAAAGGAAGGAAATATGAATAAAAGAAATAAAGAAAGAACAAGAAAGAAACAAAAGAAGGAAGAAAACAAGAAGGAAAAACAGAAAAAGGGAGAAAGAAAGTTAAGGAAAGAAGAAATAAAGGAACAAAGAGTGCAGATTTCCTGTCATTTTTCCCTAAATAGCTGAGCATAATCGCCGTTTCATCCGAATTTTGATTGCATTAATTAATAAACTATATAGTCAAATGTTCGTCACTTATATAAGTGGAACTGAATCCAGAACTGCCCCTTTTTATTGTAGGTGCTTTTATCGGATCATTCGGTCTGAATGTTACTATAAACGTAAATATCCCAAGTGCTTTAGGATGATCCCCTGACCAGCTTCACCTCCCTCAGACACAGCCGCTCATCCCTGTATGTGCAAAACCACATTTCTTCACTATATTTTACAGTTGGCTTTGTGGTCGGAGATTCTTCACATCACATCATCATCATCTTCCTCACTCATTATCACCTCCACCCTTCATCCAACCATCACTTTTAGCCCCTCTGGGCTCAATAAAAAGGAAACGTGACATGAAGGCCAGTGGAGGTCAGGCTGCTTTATTCTGCATCTCTACACGGGTTATAAAAAGCCATGATCAAGTCGATTCAGTTTAGGAAAAGTGCAGGAAAAGAGTCAGAGTTGTTCCTTTTGGCAGTTTTTACCTTTTGTTTTTCAAAAAATGCTTTAAAACCTGCTGAAACAAAACACAGCGGTTCTGAGGGGGGCTTATACTTTTGCACTAGACTGTAACTATTAGAGCTCAGATGTGTTTAATTCTTACTATTAGTCTCTTAATAGTTATTAAACAGCTATAAAGTATAAACAGAAGGATTTGTTTGAAGTAGGCCTGATAAGGCTGGAGTATTTGATAAGCCTAGAATTACTGCTTCATAAACTCAACCTGGAATCGATTCATGCTTGTTTATCAGCATTTATTCAGACTTAAAGTGTTTGTTTATTGATAATGATCACAGCTGAAGGTTTAAACATAAACGACTGCGCTCCTAATATCGTAAATCGGTTCACAGAAAGCACCCTTGTTTATTTTACGTACGTTAGACAGATGGAGTACAGCGACACGTGCTGCCCCCTTGTGGCCTCTCTGTGAATCGCGATTATTTTCTGCTATTATTTAAGCGGTTTCTGAAACGAGTGTGTGTTTGTGTTTATGCCGTTTGAGTCTGCAGCATTCACACCAACTGTCACTGTATTGAATAAGGAACACAGATCCGGTTAATAAACGTACACACACACACACACTGAGAGAAACTAGAGCAGGATCCGCTGTGCTCCAGCAGCTAGCTCTTAGCACCAAGCTACAGGTGGTTTATGAAGATGGCAAAACATCTAAACGACCAGGATCTTCAGATACGCTGCAGAAAAGCAAACACGAAACTGCGATCACAGCCAGCTCGGTGTCGACACGGTTTATTTAAACAATACAAATCCACTGTGTGTCATCTTGATCATTTGTACAATAACATCGTCGGTGCTGTAGCGCTAATCGGCGGCGCACGTGGAAGAAATTAAGCGAAACCGGAAAAAAAAAACAGTTTAAAAACCACGCGGAACTGAAATTTCACACGATCAGCAGGATCACGTGCTCACATAGAAAAAGTGGTAGAAAAATAGTCTTAAAAAAGGTACAAAACAACGGCATAACAACGTCGGAGACGGAATGTAGCGTTGAAATGTCAAAGCACGGACCTACAAGTGTGAAAAGGCAATATCACACACACACACACACACACACACACACATACAGCAGTATGTCCAAACTTGTGAGCTCGTGTGTAATTACACCAAACACATTAAACCGATAACGTGAATAAGATTGGCAGTGTGATGCCCTAGTAAGTGTTGCCCTGCCCTCCAAATTCCACAGATCCCAATATAAACAAACGACAGGATTGGTGGAGTCCATGGCTTTAACGGGGCAGAGTCTTGGCACGTGGCACATAGGTGACCCTCTCAGTATTAGGCAGGTGGTTTTAATTAAATCATTCGTAAAAAAAAACCAAACAAACAAACAAAAAAATAAAACCTCCTCATTCTCAAACTCTGCATGTTTCTGACCTGAAGTTTAAGTAAGACGTATTAAGTGTAGCTTATAAATCGTATAAATCTAAACGAGAACCATTATAACACGCATATTCCTTTAGCTATGATATACCCATACATTTAAACGTGGTAAAATAAACGTAACTTACGCATTAATTACGTGAACGTAGCATTAAGAGAGAGAATGTCTGCATAAAAGTGCAAAAATAAAACTTAACTTATTAATTATCAATACAGAACTCACAAGTGAGGAATTACAAGTGTCTCTCACACACGCACACACACGCACTCACACACGCACACTCAGGCACACACGCACACACACACACGCACACTCGCACACACGCACACTCAGGCACACACGCTCACTCACACACACACACGCTCACACACACACACACGCTCACACACTCACTCACACACACACACACACACACTCACACACGCACACACACTCACACACTCACACACACACGCTCACACGCTCACTCGCACACTCGCACACGCACACACGCTCACACGCACACACGCTCACACGCACACACGCACACACGCACACACGCTCACACGCTCACACACTCACACACTCACACACTCACACACACACTCACACACGCACACACTCACACACTCACACACTCACACACTCACACACTCACGACAACAGTTCAGCTGTGGCAATTCAGCAACAAGGCAGATAGCAGCAACATTTAATAAACAAATACACACACACACACACACACACACACACACACACACACACAAAGTTGTATTCGTGATACAGCTCATTCAAGAAATGTCTAAGACTTAAGTCTCTTTCTCTTTCTCTCTCTCGCTCTCTCTCTCTCTCACACACACACACACACACAAACACACAAACACACACACACACACAAACACACACACACAAACACACCTTCTGGAATGGTTAGATTTGGTACATTCACCTTCTTCTTCTTCCACTTGTGTGTGCGTTTGTGTGTGGGTGTGTGTGTGGGTGTGGGTGTGTGTGTGGGTTAGTCCAGGTGAAAGGTGTGCAAGTAGATCTGTCTCCTGATCCACTCAGTAAAGTGTGTGACGTTGGCATAAACCCCAGGTCCGAGCACCTTGGAGAAACACACCGACCCCCATGAGGTCAGGCCGTACAGAGTCCAATGACCGTCCGGGTCCTCACACACCAACGGTCCTCCACTGTCACCCTGCATGCATGCGCACACACGCACACACACACACACGCACACACGCACACACACACACACACACACAGAGATAAACTGGTTTGTATTAAATAAGAAAACATTACGACAGGGACAATTTAGAATGAAAGGATTAGAATGTTCCTCTAATAAAGATGGGAAGGGATTTACTGTAGATCTCTCTCCCTCTACAGACCATAATATCATCAAACCATTCAGAACCTGGAGGAATTTCAGTCCTAAAAAGCCTAAACTAAAGGTCATTTATATTTCTGTGATGCAGCATTAATGCAGAAAAGTACAGCGAGATTTTAGAAAACATGGCGACACCTTTACCAGGGACGTCCCTACATTCCTGACTTACCATGCAGGAATCGATGGTTCCCGCCTCATATCCTGCACAGAGCATCCTGGATGTGATGACCTTCATATCGAAATAAGACTGGCACTGAGAGAGAGAGATCACCCGCACCACTCCCTCCTGCAGCTTAAAGGGCACTGACACAGAGAGAGAGAGAGAGAGAGAGAGAGAGAGAGACAGAGAGAGAGAGAGAGAGGTTTCAATAATGTAGCAGTAGGTACTGTATATATGTGTGTATGTGTGTGTGTATTATTATATGTGTGTGTGTGTGTGTGTGTGTGTGTGTGTGTGAGACTCACTGCGGTTGCCCATGTGCCCCCAGCCAGTGATGTAGCAGTAGGTATCGGGGCTGAGTGTGTGTCCCGTTTCGGGTAAACACACGGGTCGGACGTAGCTGCTGATGTGCACGTCCTCATCCAGCTCGAGGATGCTGATGTCATAATCGACCACGGCGCGGTTGTAGCGTGAGTGCACTGTCACACTCTTCACACTGCGTGTCTGAGTGTGTGTGGATGGGTGGTCCAGGTTATTGATGCCCAGCACCACCTTCCACACATCTGCACTTTCACGCCTATGCACACACACACACACACACACACACACACACACACACACACACACACACACACACACACACACACACACACA
>JAUZST010007235.1:0-14308 GCA_034779995.1 Parotocinclus haroldoi | reverse complement strand
AAATGGTAGGAAGAAACCTTGGGAGGAACCAAGACTCAACAGGGGACCCGTCCCCCAATGGGCGGCCTAGATGTTAAATAGACAAATACTAAATGGAAAATTAGTTTTAAATAAATAACAAATTATTAATAAAATTTAAATTAGTAATAGAAAAAAAACAAATAATAATAATAATTCAAATTATAAAACAAAATTCATTATATAATGAGTCATTAGAGGGGATATGGGAATTGGTACTGATAAATTGGGTGTAGAATAGTGTGTACCTAATAATGTGATTTGTGAGTGTGTACGTAAATATATATATATATATATATATATATATATATATATATATATAATCACTCAATGCCAGTGCGATTAGCTATTATTTGGTATTAATGCATTCCAGAAAAAAAAAGAAATTAGGCCAAGTATAACGGATTTCTCAACACCACCCACCAGTGTCATTTGTTAAACATGCCATTGGATAAAGAAAGCACACTAGAAAAAAATATATCGCATTTAGATGATAAATGCTTCCTATAAATTCCCCTGCTGTTCCTCCTGTGAAGAGCCGACATTATGTTGCATGCAGCGTCAGGGAGATTATCCTTTCCTTATTTTGCCCCGTTTTTTTTTCCCCTCATCTCATCACCAGGCTGTGGTTCCAAACAGAAGAGCTCGCTTTCTACTGCATAATGAGCTTCGACTTGTTTGCCTGAAAACTGCTTTTGAAAGCCGTAATCAGGTTATTGCAGTTTAGGGCCGGTGTTGAGGGAAAATGCATGGAGACCTGAAACGAAACCTGACATTTTGCCTGTGGGTGAATTTCAATGTGGTGCGACTGCCAAGAATCTTGGCCAGTTTAAAAAAAAAAAAAACAGTAGGATCTCAGGGATTACATCATTATGTGGTCCACAGCGAGAGAGACAAAAGAGGCTGAGCTCCCTAGGCTTTTATACACCTACGGCCGAGGGAAGGATTCTGATCAAGACAGTTTGAGGCTTTTAATACCAATTTAGCATCAACAAAAGAGGAGCGGATTGACCAGTGAAGGCAAAATACATTCTCTGTAGGCGTTCTTCTAAATTGCTCAGACCTCCTCCTGTCAAACAGCTCACAAACTTTCAGATTAACTGACTGCAATAGCTGATAATAAGGAGCTTTGTTTACTAGAGTTACTTCAGTTTTAATTCTTTCAAAAGTAACGTTGTGGATAAGGGTCCAACACAGCTGGGGTTAAATATCTCATTTAGTAAGTCTTTTGTGAAGATTAGTGCGCTATTAGATTCCTCTAGCTCTCGTCCTCACTTTCTCCACTTCAAAAATGACTGCCCGACAGAGCAAATCTATGATTAGTTGCACCAGTCGTGCTTCATCTGGGCAACATTAGGCTGAAAATGTGAAAACAGCCCCTGGCAGCGGCACGGCCGTACATCTAACCTTCCCCTGGCTGTACCTGCTGCTTTACTGATTGATCTTTTCCCATTTGTTTAAAAGTGCAAGCACAAAAGTTCAGCACTGTGCCTGAATGCTAAACAGCTGCCACCTTCTTTAAACATACAGATATAATTCACACACTCCCCAGGCACCTCGTCCCAAGCGACTTACACTTAGAGTGAGCTGTTGATGGTTAAGGGTCTTAAGCAACAGGTAGCTTAATAGACCTGGACTGTGATCATCAGCCCATAATACATTTATAGCATACACACCTCATCTAGAATGGCATACGCTCAAATTGTTGTAGAATAAGTGACGAGCTAAAAGTAGCAGCTTCGTAGATCTAAGGACTTCAACTCATAAGGCCTCATTCAAATAATTTGCAAAACAATGGCTGCCTTCACTGAAACGTTTGTATTCTTAAATGCTCCTGCGCAACTGTAAAATGTATACAACTCTTTTTTTATAATACAATTTTTTTTAATACAGGTATGTGCAGTAACGTTTATCTGATCAACATCCGTTTGCTTTCGCAGCCAGCCAAGGTCTTAAGAATTATAATAGGAAATGAAAACTGCCTTATATATATCTTATTCACATCTGAATGACAGAAAACTGGTATGAGCAGTACCCTGTAGCACCCTGCTGACAGAAAAGGGAACAACAGTTTTGAAGGGCGTTTTAAAAACGAGGTATTGTTGTTAATTATTGTTTAATTTTCATTTTTCGAAAAGCTTTGTAAAATATACAAAGATAGGAAACACTGTATCATACTGCACAGTACTATGTTATTTTAATTACTCTTGCTTATTAAAAATAAAACATGTTGTGCAAAGTATGTAGACTACATGTGTTTTTGTCCGATTAACGTCCACTTCAGTGAATGGTCTGGTGCACAGAATGTAAGGGGACCATTAAACAGACATACCTGTTAATTTAATAACTACACCCAGTTATTCAGATAAAGTTCTGATTGCCTGTACAGAGCACTTGTTTGCTAAATTACTTTGTTACACATGCAGCCAATTAGTTAATGAATTATAGCATTGTTTCACTATAGAAAGCTATTTATTATACTGAGGAACATTCAATTGCATTTATGTTAGAGCATGTTAGAGCCAGGTTTGAGGAGGCAATCAAGCCGATCCCACGCGCATTCTGTAACATTTACATTTACGACATTTAGCATATGCCCTTATCCAGAGCGACTTGCAATTAAGGGTCTTGCTCAAGGACCCAACTGTGGCAGCTCGGCAGAGGTGGGATTTGAACCCTGGACCTTCTGGTCGAGAGTCCAGTACCTTAACCGCTAGGCTACCACAGTCCCATGCACATTATTTAAGGACACCCTTTCCAGATCGACTTACAACTCATACAGTATTACAAACCAAGCAATTGTGAGTTAAGAGCCTTGCTCAGGGAGCCAGCTGTGGCAGAGTTGGGATTTGACCACTAGGCCACCACAGACCTGTGTACCAGTGCCATGCATGCTAGAATGGCTTTTGTAACAATCCAGCAGGAGATTGGTGACAGATCAGGAATTTCTCAACCCTCAATGAGCTGCATCATCCTAGGAGTTTTAGACAGTAAAATGCCTCGCTACAACAAGTCCTTTTCAGTACGTAAACAACAGCTGGAATTCAAACAGAATGCCTTTGCTGCGTGCCATTGTAGCAGGAAATACACAACACCATGGTGCTTCAGTGACAAGCACACATAAATGATCATATATACTGCAGAATGAATAATGGAACAGAAATGTAAACATAGCTCACTGGTGGCACCCAACCAAGAGACAGTGAGTTCGTCAAGACATATTTTTAGTATTTTAAGTTGATCTGATGGGTGTAAAATGGCACTTACATTCAAATTACTCAGATAGGGTATTTTCTCAGCCCTGCTGACCGTGTGAGCTTTGGGACTTACGAGGAGCTCCGACCCAGTCATCAGCACTTCATTCTGGTCAGAGCTTATTCGTTGAAGCCGGCAGCAATTACGCACAGCTGGGTGTAAAGCGTGAAAAGGTACAAAACTGGTCTGTATTTGCATATAAGCTGGCAAAAAGCGGCTGCACAAAGTGCTCCACCCTCTCAACAGGTGTACATTCTCACAACATTGTACATTGCCAGTTCGTGGTTTGCGGTCAACAGGGACTTCACCACCAGCCTTGAAGCGATCCCTAACGGTTTGGCCCTTGTCAAAATTGCTAAGGACTTTTTCCTCCCACTGTCCTGCCGGAGCTCAGTCTTTAAGAAAAAGAATAGCAGACTTATAAATGGAAAACATATGTAAACAGTGGCTGTACTGGGATAAATATTTATATGCATACCGAGACCAATGTTAAATAATGCAGTGGACTCGTAGATCACACTGCACTCGCCTTGCAAGTCGAAGAGTTACACTGTGCTGTCAGAGACAGAGTTAGGTTACTGTTCGATCAATAGCAATAACTACGGAATGCTTTCAAAACCCAGCGGGACTGAAAAAGAGACGCAGGAGGAGCATAAATTCCCTGATTTCCGCTTGGTCATTACGGGACGATAGAAGCGCTCTGTTTTGACGTGATTCTATTTAATGAGTCAGATTCCTTTAAAGGCTGTAACCTTAAAATGATTTGTATGAAACACATGGCGTAAACAGGTGCAATCTTCACCCCTGCCGACACTGAGAAAACAATAATTAAGACAGGTTGGAGAGCATCAATCACACAAAAGATGTCTAAAAGCACAACAAAGGAGGGATGAGATTAGGTTTTTTATCAGCCACTTTTCATTCTGATTGTGTGCTAAAGACCACCTTTAATCATAGCTGGAGTTTAGTTTGCGCTGATTACATCGGCAGCGTCTACGAACGACCGAGAATCTGCCCACGGAATGGAATATAGTTAACATATGAACTAAATGCAAAGAGGACCGAGGCTTTTGGGGAGTGGCGGGTGGATGAGGGCTGGGGTTGGCGGATGGGTCAGGTTAAGAACACAGGGGCAGACAAGAGGAGGTACAGGGTATGAACAGAAAGAGGCTAAGTAGCTAGGCTAACATAAACACAGAGACCAGGCTAAGCAAATTGCAACGCAAATACAAACACAGATGCTTAAATGGACAAGGCTAAGACAGTGCTTATACAGTAGTATAGAAGTCAGAATTGGAACGCGTTTTTGTTACGATAGGGCATCCCGGAGATCTCGCAAGATCATTCCTGATCTCGCTAAATCTTCCGGATCCACAGACAGACAAGAATGAGGGGAAACAAAGGAACATCTGGCCATGTTCTGATCCTCGGCCGTAAAGGGCAGTCCCTGGATCCTCGGCCATCAAAGGCCGACCTTGGATCCTCGGTTTGGAAGCCGTTCGTTCGTTCATCCCCCTTTTGCCTTTTTATTTTCTTCTGGTTCAGGCGTCTTAGGTTCTAGTTTCTTTTATTATTATTGCCGTTTGTGGACCCTTGGCTCCGCACCCGCTTTAGTGGACCCTCGGCTACAAAGCCGTTCTGGTGGACCGTGCGGCTTCAGAGCCCATCAGTGCGCCCCCTCAAATTCATACAAAATAACCAACTCAAACATGAGAACCCTTAACACTCAATGGTGTGATCTTCCAACCACGATGCCCAAATTCCAGTCCAGTAGGTGGCAATATATGTTATATAATATTGTTTTTTATTATTACATGATGAACTTATGGTCTATGGTCTATATCTATGCAGCTACTTTGTTGTTCTCGGTGACCATCAACCTGATTCTCGGTAACCATCAATATGATTTTTTTTACTTCCAAACCAGATACTCTGCGAGTACTCTGTGAGTATATGCTATACTGTAGATCAACATTTTTAAATTACGTTTTTTAATCAAATCTAAAACCCTATGTGGAACATAATTTGGCTTCTACATCAATCACTACACCCCAGTAAAACATTGAGTCATGAATTATTTAATTAAGAGTTTAACGAGAAGTAAATTATAATATTATTTAGTTGCGTTCTATTGGTGAGTGTGTTCCTGATCAGAAGTTTATCCTGATCCTGATAAATACTTCTATTAAAATGTATTTCTCATATATTTACTGTGAAAGTAATTAATTAATTAACCACACACGCTTTTATTTTTGTTTTCAACATCATTAAAAACATTGCCAATACTTCTGTTGTTTTTCGCCTAGTACTTCTTCTTAGATGAGACAAAAGGGTGGTTATAGAAAAAGAAGCAAATCCCAATGGTAAATATAATAGGGGATCTTTTAGTTTTTAATCAGTGGTCCGTTCAGTATTGTGACAGTACACCTCATTTGCAAGTTGCCTCCTTTGCAAATTATTGCCCATAGAGTCCAATTAAGAACGATCAATAAGCAATTATTCCAGCTTACATCATTAGGCTTAAGATTGGAATTTGAATAAAAAGCAAAGCAAGCAGTCTGTACATGGACCGTTGTGAAGTTGAGCAGCTGCAGAGACTGTGGTGCAGATTTGTGTAACAGATTTGTCTCCACGAGCGGTACAGTAGGCACCTCACACTCACCAGTAAAATATGGAGCACCAGTAAACAACTAAAACAACGTAGTGAGGCATGCAGAGCAATGCAAGGTGATCCACTGATAAGCTGAACTGTTGTTCAAGTCGGAAGCAAAGCAGAAAAACCCAAACAGTTCTTAACTCAGCATCTAAAGATTAAATACCAATAGAAAAACGATTAGATTAAACAGAAAATGTAAATGTCTGGTATCTTTTGTATAGGACAGCCTGAGCCCTTTCACTGTTCGTATGGAAATCACACAAGCGACTTCAGAGTGCAGCATGACATCAAGTGAGCAAGTTTCTCTGGATCAGTATCAGTGTGAAGCCATGTTCAAATAGGGGAAATAATCTGAGCTATTTTGAACTAGGCATGGTCATCGGTGCTAGAGGAGCTGGGGCCAGTATTTGGACCATGTGGGGTCGCTCAGCACACCAAGAATGGTGTGATAGAGGAAAACCATCTACATTTACATTTACATTTATGTCATTTAGCAGATGCCCTTATCCAGAGCAACCTACAATTTATGCAGTCTTACAATCCAAGCAATTGTGGGTTAAGGGCCTTGCTCAGGGATAGCTGACCTTGCTCCATAGTCCAGTGCCTTAAGTACTAGGCCAACACAGTCCCATCTAGTCAAAGGTGATCTTGTGGGTGATCGAGAGAGTTGTCAATAATTGTTTAATGAACAGGTGGTGCAGAGTCAATTAAATTGCAGCCAAACACAACACTGGTATGGTGTTAATTCCACCAAAAGGCACAAATCAGGCACAATAACACCTTAAATGTGACCCTAAAGTGACTTTGTGACTCTGTGTATTGTACAAAATACAAAAAAAAATTATTGGCATAGAATTAGCAAGGTACTACATGCAATTCTCAATTATTTTGGTTCATACTGACCTCATATATTATTTTAAGTTACTTAAGTACTTATATTTGCCATTGGGATTTCTGATGAGTTTACTGGTGTTTACTGGTTTCATCAAATTCATTCATTCATTCATTGAATTAACTTAACAAAATCAATGCCATTTTTACTGTTGCTGTAAAGGTTTTATAAATGCTGTTTAGAAAAAGAACCACCTAAAGGAGAGGACAAAGTGGCAGCATGTGAGTAAGAGAATAAGAGAGACTGGACCTTGCATAGCTTTAACAATAGTTAGTCATTGACCAAGTTAGGAATATACTAAACATTTGTAATATTATTTCTACAGAACACTTTCCACATAAAGCAAGCAAGTTACCTCCTCTACTTATGACCCATTAGTACAAATTGTATTTTTCTGCAAGAGTATGGAGACACAGACACACTTGTAAGAATACATTTGACGTTTGAAGTACTTGTTTAAAAACAGTACTCTGCTTCAGCTTTTTTTTTTATCAGTACCAAAGTTTCCCTGCAGAAACAGAGCAGATAAATATTTTGTTACATGACCTTAAGCTAAATATAAATAAAGTAACCCCCAAGGTACCAAAATTGTGCAAACTTATGTTTTTCCATCCATATATTATTAAACTGGAAGTGCCCGAGATCTACAGTCATCAGTCTATAAAAAATACCTTAGCAGTTTGTTTCTTAATCCATGTATCCTAGCTAAATGCTGCTCTGGTTTGATCTTCATGATGACCCCCTGCACAAATTTTTGTCCTCCAGACTATGGCAGTAGATTGTATCTATTAGCATAGCAAAACCAGTAGGCACATTTTTTTTTTTTTAACGTCTCCTCTCCCACCATGTCACACTGAAGATTTCAATAGAAAAAGCATCATATAAGACCCATTCATATCCAGTAAAGAGTCCAACACCATGATGCCATCCAGGGTTTTATCATGAACCTAAAACACATGGAGAAATTACGTCCTAATTTACCACGGCATGTAACTGTAAAAAACACTTTTCAATTGGTCAAGATACAGAAACCCGATTTCCAAATATGTTGGGATGCTGCATATAAGTTTAATGAAACCAAGAATGCCACGACATGCAAAAACATTTAAACCCTATGTTGTTAAAATAGATCGTTTTGAAAGTATGTCTATTTAAAATGTAACGCCAGCAACAAAACTTCCAAAAGTTGGCATGAGGTTACAAGTATAATGATGCCAAAATATTTCATTGGCAAGCTTTCGATAAAATGCCAGTAAAATGAATTAACATTAATTTTAAACAGAGAATCCCACCGAGAATTTCAGAATGAAAGAACAGTAGATAATGACCTATAAGTTATTGGTTGTTTTATATTTTATATAAGTTGTGCTATTTGCATATGAAATGTTGGCCTATGCACAATGTAAAACATAAAAGACATGCAAAGGACATTCCATAGCGTCCCATCATGGTGCTCCAGATGTTTCCTGGTTTCCGAAAGTCATGTTTGAACCTACATTAAATATACAGAAAACACTAAACCTGTTTCTGTAAGCCAGGTTTGTCTCTCTCTTTCTCTCTCTCTCTCTCTCTCTCTCTCTCTCTCTCTCTCACACACACACACACACACACACACACACACAATTGTGCTACCACAAAATGCTTTTTGGATGACAGGACAAGTCAAACATTCGCATGTAGCATACATAAGCATGTATACATGTGCACACCCACACCCACACCCACCCACACACACACACAGGTTTGTAGTAGTACAGTATTAAACTGCACTTTGTACTGCACTAGTTGGGAATCACCAGCCACATCATCACATTCCTAATTTATTCCATTATTGCTATTTTTGTGATTACATTCTCTTCAACTCCTCTTTTGCAGTTCTCTTGCTCTGTCCATGCATGTGTGTGTATGTGTGTGTATGTGTGTGTGTGTGTGTCATGCAGTGTGGCAGTAGCTGCTCTTATATCCTCCTAGGTACCTGGACACAGAAGCATCACTATGGAGATGTGTCTGAATAACAATGAAAATGTTCCTCTGCAGCATGTCAATCCAAACCCGTACTAAACAAATCCTGTGGACAGGACCAGCCAGGCTAACTTGATCAAACCTCACTCTGTCTGCTCTGCAGTCTTGGGTTTCATTCTTCCAACACCTACTGATGGAAAATGAGTCAATGAATTTGGATCATAGTCTCAGTTCTTTTCTTTTTTGAGTCAGGTAGGTTATGCCTTCATACCTGCTCTTCTCAATACAGCTCAACATGTTACACAAGAACACCTTTAGGGTGACATCACTAATTAACCCTGAGATTTGCTCTTAGCCATCACTGCCCTCTGTTAGCATCATAGCTAATTGACACCCACATGGACTGAAATCATAACACACAGTCTTGACCTTTAACTAGTTTGGACTCACTTATCTGCCTGAGCATGAGGTAACATAATTCTTCATTTGAACTGACTTCAACTTTGCCTTTGGATTGTAGGTGGAAGCCACAGAAACACAAACATGGAGAGAACGTCCAAACTCTAAACAAGCCAGGAATCAAACCAGGGATCTCTGGAGCTCTACGGTGTTTGCCCAAACTACTGCACCACCTTGGCGTAGACATAATTATTTCTACTACTAATTAATTGCATTTCTCAATGACTTACGAATAACAATGGCATAATGACCTCATATCATTACTTCTCAGTATATTTATTAGAATGCAACTGTTATACAGTGTACATGCAATCTTTCCCAAATTGTTGAACCCCTCCCCATCTTTCTTATGCCTCATTTTATAATATGATCAACCAAATGAATTCAATTTGTTTTAGGACACATTCCATAAGGTCCCATCATAGTCCTCCAGATGTTTTCTGATTTTTTAGCGTCAAGACGCAATAAGAAACTTAAAATGCGATCGAGATCAGTACACTCCTCTTAACACATTTTGTCTTGTTAATCTTCGTTCTTCAGCCCAATTTGTCAGGCAGCAGTCTAAGCGCACCGATCACAGGTCATTGTTGCTACTAAAACAATTTCATTAAGCAATTTTATCCATTCATTTACATGCACACTACAATAAAGCATGGCGCGTGGTCGGGTTTTGTCGTTGAGCGATGCCCG
Organism: Parotocinclus haroldoi; assembly: GCA_034779995.1. Lineage (NCBI taxonomy): Eukaryota > Metazoa > Chordata > Actinopteri > Siluriformes > Loricariidae > Parotocinclus > Parotocinclus haroldoi. Next base: position 4,376 of record JAUZST010007235.1, on the reverse strand, counting down.
ACTAGAGTTATGTCTGAAATGTGTTTATATTTTGTTGACTTTGGTTTACTGAGTGCTGAGTTTATGATTTATATGGAGATTTGAACGATGTGTTTTGCCAAGAAAGCTTCAAAGAATGTCTAAAAGCTTTTAAATAGTGTGCCAACATTTGAGAACAGTGTTTTCAGTCTTGGATGTTGTTCAGGATATCAAGCTCTTAGACAGCCAATAAGCAACCAGGAAAAAAACTCTAAGGCAAGGCAAGATAAGCTTATTTGTGTAGCACCTTTCATATATAGTGTCAGTTCAAAGTGCTTTCCTTGAAGGGAAATAAATCATTAGAACAAAGTACACAAGCTATAACCGTGTTACACAAACAGCATTATTACAGTTCATTCATTACATAAAACTCACGAGCCAAGCCATTTGTGAAGTGTTGTTCCATCTTATTAAATGTTATCCTAATAAAAAAATATAGACAACCTGTCGAATAACCTCTAGCATATGAGAGTGAAGGAAAATGACTCCTTTACAGCCAATAAGCAGCAATGTAGCACAGCTCAGTGCACTTGGAAGACTTGGCTAACTGCTCTGTTCTGCCTGCCTGATCTAATGGACATCCTCGGTTGTTTAACAACAATTGAGTGAGACAGAGGAGCTGCTCCATCTTCCCCACAGGCATGGTCACAGGCTGGCATTGACTTGAGAGAATTTAAAAGGTTTTACTCAATGAGAACATTTTAATTGCTGAAGGCAGTGCATCAAGGTAAAATATTTCACCGTAGACAGTCACGCATTTTCATTCACGATGAAAAACATCCAGAGAATGATTGTGCCCCGATTGAAAGGATGCAGCTAGAACAGATTGGACACCGACCCTACGAGCATCAATAAAAACATTGATTCGAGGCATCGACAGCTGGAGGTGACTGGAAATCAATCTGCATTAATACGGTAGCAGTGGAAATCAAGTCACCAAGCATGGAACCAAGTGTTTGGATTTATAGACACCTCAAAATGTTAATCTATAAAGCAAGACTTCGACTAGAGCAAATATCACAGCTTTGGAAAATGTCACATTTATGTTAGCTTTGATGAAACTAGCTTCAGTGAATTGATTTTATTCTGTGTTTTAAATACCGTTTTACTTATCAAACAATATAAATGTCATGAATCTGAGCCAGCTGTGACCACCAGGTTATACTCCAGACTCTCCGTTGACCCTGAACAGCATAAGCGTGGGTTAAACAGGTTGCTGCTGCTGCTAAAGAAGTGAGGAAGCATCTGGGACTTAATCGTTTTTAGAACTGACAATTGTATTAAGTTCAAGTTAAGTTTTAAAGAGACTCCGTTGAAACAGGAGTTATATAAATAAATCTGACTTAACGATCTGATATGATTACACTTTTTCGTTCCAGTAAGGATGTGTACTAAAACCAAACTGGAGCTATGGTTGGGTAAGAATTCAGGGGTCTGGTTTTAATTGTTAATGGTTTAGAAAGGGGCGGCACGAGGGCTTGGTGGGGTAGCATCGCTGCCGCATAGCGAGAAGGTCCCAGGGTTCAATCCCAGGGTGGAGCGGTCTGGGTCCTTTCTGTGTGGTGTCTGCATGTCCTCCCCATGCCTGCGTGGGTTTACTCCGGGTACTCTGGTTTCCTCCCACAGTCCAAAGACATGTGTGTTAGGTTAAGTGGTGTCTCTAAAGTGGCCCTCAGTGTGTGACCTCAGTGTCTTGTGCCCAGAGTGGATTAAGCAGAAGATAATAAATTAATGAACTGATTAATTAATTAATGGTTTAGAAAGATAAAAATGACTCAGAAACGTACTATATATACATCACAGAAACACAACAGGGTGATCTGAGAACATAAGAAGTCCTTCTTCTAAACCTCAAATCTTTGTGTTGCTATTGACGAAGAAAAAAATGTTTTAAGGAAAGCGCTCATTATATTAATGAATGTTCTACGGTTTTTAATCACAGCTTGTTTCTTTAAGGTTTGTGTGAGGTAAAGCACAGTCATTTCGATAAATGTTAATGTTGATGAAAGCAGAAAGCGTTAAGCAATTCGCTAGGATGGAACCACAATACAAAAATAACAGAACAGGTGCAAAAGCAGGAGGTTCCTTGAAATAAACACGAGATGAGCTGAGGACTGATGAATAAACCAGGTGAGCATGAATGGAGGATATCGAGACTGGATGTGAGAGCGGACAGGATCCAGGAAGCAGTGTGAGGTGAGCAGAAGTGAGGTGTGGGTAGCCAAAAATGGATGATTACGCTAAAGCAAACGCTGATACAAAGACAAGATGACTGCCATGAAGCCTGTGGTGCTGGCTTGTATTGTGGCTTGGGTTCAAACCTGAGGCCTTTCACTTGATAAGCGAATGTGTTAACCACTACACTACAGACCGGAGCCTGTGGTGCTGGACAACGATATGGCAAGAGCATGAGCAGACAAAGTGGGGAAGACTGAATGGAAAACCAGGGTTTAAGTACACAGCGGTGGTGACATGAGAATGCAGAGCAGGTGTGTGAATTAGCAATCAACCATTAGCCGGCAATCTACTGGTTGATCAGGTGCGAGAGATTCTCTCAACCAGTACTGCTTCTCATCACATGGTGGCAAAAGAAACACAGACAAAATGTACACACAGAGAGAAGTACACTGTTTCCTCGTTTATGGCGGGGGTTATCCGCAAAGTAGGGACGCTACATTTATTTAAGTATTTCTACACTATTTTAGCCGTAGAACCTGCAGAACGTTTGGGTTTCATCGTAGGGTTTGAATGAATTCAGTCTATAATGAAACTTTTACAAACAGAGAACACAAAACCGCAGATAAAAACTCGTCACGTCCGCGAGTAGAGACTCAGGCGACCGATGCTCTAGTCTTACTTCTCGTTTTTGGTGAGTATTCATCCGCTGAGTAAATACTCTACTGTAAATCGTAATATTTTATGATTTATAGCATTCCTTTATTGTTAGAATACATTTTGTTTATCACTTTTGTGATTTTTTGAATGTAAAAGTTCAGCGAAAATCTGCGATATATTTTTCTTCCATTAATATTTTTTGAAAACCCGCGATGCACCGAGTCCGCTAAAGGTGAACCGCGAAGTGGCGATGGAACACTGTATTCCATAAATTCCATATCCATACCACTCTCTACTGACTTCCCCCAAAGTTTAGTGCTGGGTCATTTTCGTTTCTCTCTATAGAACCTGCTAGTTCTTACACTTCTCAACTCGTCCTCCACTTCCAGCTCAGCTATGCAAATCTCCACTCATATCTCAGCATGTTTGGAGAACATCTCACCATGGATGTCAGCCAATCCATAGCAAGACAGAGATGATTACATTTCTGCAGACACATCCCCGCCGGATAAATCTTAGAAGATGCTTTCTGAAATCATGTTGCCAACCTGATTCACTCATGCCTGTCGCTCCGTAAAACCATCAGGAAGATTTAATCACTTCTGACTATGGAGGCGACCCGAGTGCTTGCCCTGTCTCTTGTCAAATCTAGACTAGACTATAATACAATTAGTCCCCTGCGACTGTTTCAGAACGCGGCAGCTCATCTGAATTTCTGTTGACAAGTTCTTTCATGTTACCCCATCTGCTGCCTTCCTTTCTCTGGCTCCCTGTAGCTGCAAAAGGTAAAACTGGGCCAGTCCCTTCTTACCTGAAGGCACCTCTTTGAGCCTCAATGATGGCTCCCACTCATCAAAACTAAATTAAAGAAAGCTTCAAGATCTCTTTTAAAGATCTCGTTACTAGGACTACTGTGAATATGTTTATCGACCGCATTATGTTGTGTGAAATAGGCCACTGACCATAGTCCGTCCATTTATGCTTTTGTTATTTAAATAGAATGGGTATTCTCATAAGAAAACTGGTTGCAAACAATATGTAAAAGCACCAGAAATACCGCTGAAAATATACAAGTGATCGATGAGGGAATTATTTGTGTTTGACAGAAGCCAAACGTGCTTTACAAACACAGTATTGGGAACATGGAAGAACAGCCAGATAAAACAGAGACAAAATGAGTCAATGTGAAACAGTTTATAGAGGATAGAGAGAATATGTAGGTAGTGAGGGCAGGAGTAAACAAAGGGGTACTACTTACAATAGGACAGGCACGTACAGGAAGGCCATTTACAGCTTATTACCAATAAGCAGTTGAAAGTGCTGGAATGTGCCAATGTAAAAAAAAAAAAAAAAAAATTCACTTTCACATTTGACTTAGATTTGTCAAAAAGTACCCTTCTGTCACATATTCTGTCTTGTGGAGCTGGCCAGACGCACACAGAGAGGCACACACACACACACATACACACATACACACACACACACACACACACACACACACACACACACACACACACACACAC
>JAUZST010007234.1:0-14308 GCA_034779995.1 Parotocinclus haroldoi | reverse complement strand
CTTATCCAGTGTGATGTGATATCTGCTTTAGCAGTGGCTAAGTGACTTTTGGCTTCTTTTTTTGTAGTAAATGGAAACGTTAGGCAAAGACCTGTAGGTGGCAGTAGAGGGCTGGGGAAAAACTCAGGAAAAACGAAGAGATATTACGTACTGTACACGTTTTTGGTTCGATTAAGCGGAGTTTTGGACCAAATAAGCGGAATAACATTACATGTATATAACAGGATTTGATTCGGTACTTCAGGATTTGGTCCGAATATGTGGCTGCTCCCATTAACCGGTGGTGACATTAACCGGAATCGACTGTATTTAAATACAACATATTACTATTAAATACAACATATTATCCACTACCACTAAATATCACAGTCCCTTCACATCACATATTCTCTAGGTTGGACACATTATTTAGTGAAAAAAAAACTAATTGTTTAGCACAGTGCCCTCTGTAGATCAACTTAACTAGCTAAAGCATCATATCCTGCCCTGCTCTTTAGTGCCCTGTTAACAGGAACTTTGAAAATACTCCAAAACATACATTTCAATTTTTATTATGCACTTAGTATTTCATTTTCATATCACCCTTAAGAATAAGCTGGAAAACTGAGCGGTGTACGTGTGTGTACAAGGCTCTGCAAAAGTCTTCAGCCATCATTAGATTTGTTGATGAACATATATAACATATTGCTGATGATTGGACTAAAAAATGTCAAGCTTGGATTTATCATCCATCATTCATCCATCGTTCTCTTTTCCACTGATCGTCATTCTAATCTTTGTGAGCTTTGGTAGATCTTAGAGTCCAAAAAGACCATTCCTGATCATTCCCTTTTGAAATGTAGAATGCGTAAGACTTTCCTGTATGTTATGGCTGCATTCCAAGTAGAGAAATAGGGAAAGAACTGAATTTGGCCTTTGTACCTTTGCTAAAACAGTGGTACATCATGGTGGCTTAGGACTTTTGCACATTGCTGTATGTGTGTGCATGGGTCAGCGATGTTTGCACGACTTATTGAGTCAGTGCACTTTTGCGCAGACGCTTTGTTGCTGTGACAGTGACTTTTTAAGGCTTATTTGAAATTCATGAGTGTCTGCTGTTTCCCTCCCAGAGTCACAGCAATCATTAAATAAACTACATTACACACACACACACACACACACACGCACCGTTTATAATACACAGTTTAAACCTAGTAATTCGGACGGTATTCATATTAGGTCCGACCCTCCCTATGAACAACTATCATTAAATAACCTCTTCAATGACACCCTGTGTACCCGTCCTTGTTCTGCACCCTAACTCCAGACGTGTGTCATCTGAGGCAGACGTGGTGTTTATCTCGCTTAATGAACACTAGCGTGATAAGAAAACAAGTTCTACCATAATTAGATGGCGTTATAAGATTTGACATGTATATTGGTTAGTAGAAGCCATGATTAAGTTGTGCATTCGTTGTATATACAGGGTTTGAACAAAATAACAGAAACACCACAAGAAAAAAAAACGAGCTCTGTGAGCAAATCACAAACACAAACACAGCTGCCTAGGTAAGTTCTACATAGGTTCGCTGCTGATTAGCAGCCTGTATCACGTTTAAACGAGATCTGACAATTAGCACTTATGTGATGTCGAATGGAGACGCTGAGCTGGCACTTAAAGCACTGGCAAGACTTATCTGTTAGAAAATCGACTAATCGGCTCTTTTGTTAGGGATTTTGGAACACTGACTCACATGCTATAGAGAGTATAACACTAATTATCATGATGACTGATTTCTAAGAACTCACTTATTTCTAAGAACGTAGATGTTTCCATCTTCCACCACTAAACACACCACTGAGCCCACCAATGAACCCTGCACTGGATACACTGATAACTCCCAACAAACTAGGAGCCCTCCACTGACCGTGCAAATCATCCCGGCAGTGAAGCCGCTATTAAACGCATAACTGAAACCACCACTGAACTCACCTCTGACTTCACTACTAAACCCACCCATGTACCCAGCACTAATCCCCACAGTGAGGCCACTACTAAATCCAACAGAACCACTGCTCCACCACTGAACTCATTCAGTGTTTACTGAAGGCACCACAGAACCTACCAATAAACCAATAATGAACCCACCCATGTATCCAGCACTAAATTTCACCCCGTACCTGTTACGATTCCATTCCTGGTCTCGCAAAATCTTCAGGATCCCTACAAGGTTTTAAATCGGAGCCCATAATGCAGTATCCACAGACAGACAACAAATGAGGGAAACAAAGGAACATTTATTTAACAAAAACGCATATCAGGCATAACTAAAAATAGAAAGGAGTCCCATGCGAATGTTCGGTACGGGCTAACGAGCCAAGAGTCCGGAATTTCGTGATTGGTACAACAGGACCCAAAGACAGGCGAGGTGCCGGAGGGGGAATCCAAGCGGCGAAGTCCAAAACGGACTGAACGAGACAAAATCAACACTGATAACAAAACGCCACATTAACGTGATCGCCGGGCTTAAATCAAAAAGTAAGAAACGAAAATGCAAACCGGTGCGTAACAAAAGAAACTAGCCAATCGATCGCAGCGGTAAATGAGAGCAAACGGCATGCGTGGCGTAAGGGAAGAACGGAAACAGAACACTAAGGGAGCGGGGTAAAATAAGGTAAAAAACGGGCGCGAGCCCTAACAGTACCCACCATTAAACTCACCAATGGACCCATCACTGATTGCACCACTGACAATGAACCCACCTGTAAGTGCATCACTAAACCAACCCGGACCCAAAACTGGACCCTTGAATAAAGCCTCTACTAAATCAACCACTGGACCCACCATGAACCCACACGTATACCCAGCACTAATCTGACGACTGGACCCACCATGAACCCACACGTATACCCAGCACTAATCTGACGACTGGGCCCACCAATGGACCCACACGTATACCCAGCACTAATCTGACGACTGGGCCCACCAATGGACCATAACACATGGCACAATTCTGACCTCTACAAAGGCACCATACTGAATAACAAACTTCTCGTTGCGTAAGGCATTAATGCACACGGGTTCTTCCGAATTATGGTGGGAAATCAGAGTCTCTCCCACAGCAGGAGCCTGGAGTTCCTGTTGATAATAAACATGATGCTTTGTGTGTCAGTTGTTGTCATTGTGATTGCTTGTATTTTTAGTGTGACACTAAAACTAAAACACTTGTGGCTCAAGTTTGGGGTTTGCTTGCAGGAAGGAAAATAAGGATTAAGCAAAACAAGTTTGGACTTCACCCAAGAGAGGCCATCACCGGACATCACTCATTCACCCACTGCACATCAAGGGCCGGCCATCAGCAGACCAGATTTGGGGTTGGAGAAAGGGTGAGTGATGTCATCCACAAAGTGTTGGTTAGCATTCCAAATTAGGGGGCTTATATCCGATAAAACGAAACAGTACTGTTATTGAAATGAAGGTTCTAGATTCCATGTCTCCCCCGCTCTGATGTTACAGCTAGTTCTCACCCCTGCTACGTCTTTGTGTTTCCACAGCTGTCGCAAACAGTTGCTTGTGGTCGTTTATTTTTTTTTTTTTTCGGCTCTCACTTTCAGTGCCTTTGTGGCTACCCATGGTTCATGGTCACGGACACAGACGCTCCTCAGCCTTCAAATACCAAACGGATCTCATGCAAGTGTTTGTTTGTATATGAGTGTGTGTGTGTGTGTGTGTGTGCGAACAATTTTTATCACTAATACATGTGCATTTTCATTCCTCTGATCTCATCAGGGTCAGGATCATTAAGTAAATGTTGAACTCCTGTAGATCCCCTCATTTTTGTGAGCAGTTTATAGAAGAAATGTGCGTACAAATTCCCGATAATGCCATGCTATGTAAAATGATTTACACATCATAATAACAAAAAAAGCTGTGTACCACCGTTTGTGGCCTAATGATAAAGCTTTTACTCTCAGTATATGACCATTAAAGATTTGTGATGAACGTGTAAGCTGCAGTGAAAGCTAGAGATGGACAGCTTACCAGTCACTGAAGGAATTAATGAACACAGTTGTGTTTACATATTATTATTCTACCTTAAAAACACAGCTCGGGTTACTCACAGCCTTACAATCTACCTGTATGTGTTATCTTAAGAGATAACAGGGAGCATTTAGATAGCTGCTTTGTTTACATAACTTATAAGGAAAAAGGCTTTGTTTTTTAGTTTTGAGGTTTTTGTCCTCCCACTAGTTTGATTGTCACATACCAAGGCCAAGGAGAAATGTGTATTATGTAACCCTCTTGTAGGTTAAATTCTCTGTTCATTGGAGCTGTGGATTTTCACTTGTTTTCATGCACATGATTTCAAATCTATTCTACCTGAGGAGGAGATAATGCTCTGTCGTATAAAGCAGTATATAAATAAATGACATTTGAATACAATATGCACTTAATTCGGTTATTGGGAATGCATTCAGTCCACTATTCGGGTGTATACGGGTCAACCTGTTCCTTTTGAACAAACACATTTTATTGTTTGTGGGGTTTTTTTTTTTACCTTGTTCACGCCACACCTTGCTCGGTCCTTTCTTAAAGCATTAGAAGTAAAAATGTAAAACTTAAATTTCTGTGGCCTTTCTGTGTGGTGTCTGCATGTCCTCCCCATGTCTGCCCAGGGTTACTGCGGGCACTCCGGTTTCCTCCCACAGTCCAAAGACATGTGTGTTAGCTTACTTAGTGTGTGACCGTGTGTGTGACCGTGTGTGTGTGTGTGTGTGTTTGTGTGCCCTACGATGGATTGGTGCACCTTCTAGGGTTTGTTCCTGCCCTTGCACCTAGAGTAGCAGTGTGAGAGTAGAGTGTGCACTGGCTTGCCCATGACCCAGTGTGGATTATGCGGAAGATAATGGATGGATGGATCATTTCAATGGAAAGAAACCATGGAATGCTTAACAGCACAGTGGTTAAGGCGCTGGACTACTAAATGAAAGAAATACTGGCTTTGCCAAACTTCCTCTTGACTATTTCCCTTAATCTTAAGTCTTCAAGTGCCACGGATGAAGCTTGTGATAGCCTCACCTTTCCCCAGTGATGATTTAGACTGGATCATGTAGGCTCAAAATGGTGCCATCAGCAAATTAGCATATCTGTTATGGCACCATGTTACATTTGTGACGTATTGGATTATATCCTGTTCCCAGGACATGAGAGCTCCTACATACTGAAGATGGACCACGCTGGCTTCTAGTAAGATGCCATGAATATATCACCCGTTTTTAAGTGATGAGGTTTTTTTTTTTTGTAGATTAATCTGAAATTCCTATATAACAAACAAAGTGAGTTCAAACGTTGGTGGGCATTAAAGAGAAGAGACAAAAGGAATCCCCTTCAACAGCACTGATCTGGACATTTATGCTTCAGTTCATAAAGAGGCTTCGTAAATGACACCATAGCCTCCGCCTGCCGGTTTAACACTGTAGCTTGGAAAGCTTTCCTTATCCAGTCATGATTTGGTGTGGAGCATCATGCAATGCCTCAAAATTGTACTGTCAGCATCTCTGACATAGTATCCAGTCACATTTACGACGTATTGGCTTAACACTGTGTTCCTAAGACGCAAAAGCCCGGATAGACCGAAGACGGCAATTTTCATGACCTGTACTTTGCAATGTCCTACCAGCACGCTGGAAAGATGCCGCGAATATGGCACCCTGCCATTTTGAAGTAGTATATTTTTGATAGATCATTCCTATATAGCAAAAACAACGAATCTATAGCTTAGCGGTCAGTATCCAGAAGGTGCAGAAAGCACCCTCCTGCAAATGAGCCGATCTGTCCAATGACCCTTCTGTTAACAAAGGTGTTTTATATGTCTCTGAGAAAGCCTTATTTTATACAGACACTCTAGCTTGAAAGACTTTCTCTTTAATCTTCCAGCGTCATGTAAAACATCAAAATGGTGCCAACAGCAAATCAGCATTTCTGGCAAGGCGACATTTAACAGTTTGAGACTAACTGGCTTAGCACAGTATTCCTGTTCCATAAGAACCCCAATAAACTGAGGACTCCTTGATTTTCTTTACATGTGCTTGCCCTGCAAACTGCCTAAGACTAAGCTGGTGGAAAGATGGTTTGATTGTCACCCTGTCGTTGGAGGTTAATGAGGAACCTTTTGAGAAATTCTAGCAAACAAATTGACAGCCAAATCCTGAGAGCCAGTAAACAGTTGGCACATAGCACCCTCCTCCAAAAGCACGGATCTATCAAAAGATACTGAATGAGCTAGGGTTCAAAAAGACGCTTGTGTGTGTTTAAAGAGGTTAATAGGGAGATGTTGGAGATCCCTGAGGCACCCTGCCTCAAAAGCGTTTATCTGTCCGTGATGCTGAATGAGCTGCAGTTCCAAAAAAGCATTGTTGCACATATAGTGACGTTTAGTCAATCGTTCAGTGTCAATCACAACGTAATGTAAACATTCCCATTTTAGCTATTTGTACTAGCTGTTTGGAATTTGGCCTCCAATGTACAGCATACACACCGAATCGAATCAAACAGGCAGTTTTTTTAATCAAAGGTTGTAATGCCAATACATGTCGTGTTTATTTAATCGGGTTATATCGCCCATGATCTGCTTCTCCTTCGTGCCTTGCTTTCCAGTTCTCTGCCAGATCACACACCTCGAGCTCACGCCCGCATAATACACACAGATTCCCCGAGTTTTACAGAGGTCATGTCTGGACTTGTGTACCAACCCATTAAACACACATTCAGCCAAGAAAAAGGCTCAAGTGTCTGTTTTGCGATTTTCTTGAGGCTCAAGGCCACAAATCTACGTAGGAGACAACAGGACATGTTCACCAACTTAGAGGATCAGTATCTGCAGCTTCAAAAGAAACAGGGCATAAAGCGTGAGCAGAGTTTCATGAATGGCATCAAGGAAAAATGACATCCTTGTCTCAAGCGCTTGAGGCGACGCTGAAACATCCATAAGAGTGGTTTATCGTCGTGTTAGAGGGTGCACGATGTACAGCGAACAAACGTGTGTGTGTGTGTGTGTGTGTGTGTGTGTGTGTGTGTGAGGAAGAGTCGACCTCGGTCATTAATCACTGCCTCAGACAGGCTGGTGTAAACAGGAATTGTTTAGCTTAGACTACACTGTACTTACAGAAGGGACGACTGCGTGCGTGTGTATGTGTGTGTGTGTGTGTGTGTGTGTGTGTGTGTGTGTGTGTATGCTTCAGTGTTAGGCAACAAAAATGAAAAATAGCACTTAAAGAATCTGGTTTAAACCAACTTAAATGGAATACTACAATTATATAACTAATAAATACAGGCTAAAGTATGGAATTACAGGCTAGAATTACACTGGCATACCAAGGAAAAACATCACTGAATACGTATTATTATTATTATTATTATTATTATTGTTATTATTTATTGCATACATTTGAATTTACTAAAAATAAAACTGAAACCTAAACTGAATGTCAAAGGTGAATGGAAAATAATCAGCATATTTTGTGCTTCTCTAGGTGTGTGTGTGTGTGTGTGTGTGTGTGTGTGTGTGTTCCCCACCCATTACTGTGCTAAACTTGCAGAAGCCCTAAGGCTGCCCTTTTTCTACTCAAGACAGAAGATCAAGGGCAGCTGAGCGTTTCAGCTCTCATTAGAAGACTGTAGTTCTGTTGCTGTCAATATCGCCCCCTGGTGGACACCTTAACAGTTAACGTTCTCTTCACTAAAAACCACAGTTTACTGTATATGGCATTTCTGTTGACGGCTTTAAAACGCAGATTCTTAAGGAACACGAATAAAGGTCCCATTTGTCATTTAATACTTAAGTTACAGCACTGTAACTGTTCCATTAGCGTTTTACTCCGGTGTTACCACTTAGCTCAATGTTTGCCCCTCAACAACAGTAGAGGTGCAGTTCGAGTGGGTGTGTTTTTCCGAGATTTACTGGGTTTCAAATAATTCCAACAGCTTTTCGATGGGATTAAGGTCTCGGCTCTTGGGTGGTGCATCTATCTACACTCTTGGTGAGCGCTGTCTTCCAGCCAGTTTGCTTATTATATACAGGCATAAGCAACTGGGTCTGAGGGAGTACGTGCTGGCAGGTGGATCATCCCCTGGTGCTTGATCAGTGAACAGTGGACCAGAGTTCTGTCCAGTATCCTGACAAGGATTTAATGAAGTAAAAACATGACTTGCACTGGCCTTATATTGCTGGCCTGCATTCACATGACATAGGTTGGCAGCTAAAGTCAATGGCTGTGCTAAAAACAATTCCAAATCCACAAACATGCTTTGAAGTGTAGTCGGATTAACACGAGGTTAAAGTTCTGTGGGTTTGTGGGATTAGTCAGTGTTGTATGTGGTCATTTCCCCAAAACCCTAAACCACATCAGAGTGGGGCTACAACATACAGTCTGTAATATTGGCCATGTGAGCAGGTGCTAGCTAGATTATCTTCATCATACAGTTTGCTTATCTTTTCCGCTCCGATTTTTTTCTGTTCATAATTATGCATCAGTATGTAATCATTCAAGAGTACACAACTTTTTGTACTTGTGCGTTTTTGTGTGTTTGGCTGGGGAGAAAACAGAAATTGGGTTGCTACAATGGAGAATGTAAATATGAATTTAAAATACAAAAGCGTAAAAGATCATTTCCTATTAAACCAACATATTGTCCGTTTCTGTTGATCAGAGCACGCATTCTTATCCTTGTGTTGGATAACACAACTACCACAACATTTCCCCTACATCATATTCTTGTATTTTGTTTATCGTATGTCTTGTTCTAACCCTTTCCCCTAATATCTTCCTTATATGGACACGGTTTCCTGCTCCCATTTACTGCTGCCATTATGTAGACTCACCTGCTCCTGGTTGTCTCTGTCTGGTCTATTTAAACCCCTTTGGGTTTCAGATCTGTGCTTGCATGTGAAAATACTATATAGCCATCTCTTTGACCACAGGTTGATTTTGATCTTTGTGCATGGATGTTTGATTATGGGTTACTCTGTTCTGACTCTGATTATGGCCTTGGATTTTAAGCTGATAACCAAGCCTTAATTGTAGCTTTGCAACAGGTTTATTTATCCTGTACCCCATGCAGCACCTCTGCTTTACAATGTTTTAGATGTTGATGGCTGTTTTATGTATCTGCAATAAAATACCAGAAATAATATATGCATCCTAGGGGCCAATCCAAATTTTAATTTGTACACATTATATAAAACCACAGAATGTAACACAGCCTTGCTACCAGCTAAATCTGAACCCACTGGTTCAGCGGGTTTGGATGTACATTTATAGTTTTGAACATCATTTGAAAAGTCATAATAAACAGTCACGTGAACCATTGTTCCCCCAAATCCAAGGGACAAAGTTTGTTTATAAACCGACAAAGACAGACAATTCGAGCCAGCAGAGAGATTTCTCAGCCCCTCAAAATAACCAGATTGCCAATATGACCATCGGACCTCGCCTTGCCAGGGTGCCTCAGTTGGTAAAGCAATGCATTTAAATGCCGGTTCGTGTTCTGCCTTTCCAAGGTGAGGTCTGTCAGTCGGTGCTTGAGTTTCGTTGTTTGTTTAAAACATTTTCTTAAGTAACTATTTAAGCTAAGAATATTATTCATCCTCTGCAATTAAAGATCATTACTAGAGAAAGATGTTCTATTGTAGTTTCATCATATGTACTTTTTCACACCTAATGTGTTTGGGAGCATAACATATCATTGTGCCCTCTGGTGTTCACAAAATGCAATTGCTTTGAATGAATTCAAGAATGGCAGCTAATTAATATAATACAATAAAATAAAAAATAAAAAAATTGAATATTTTGAACGTTATTTAAAGGTATTTGAAGAGCGGTTCACAGGTGCTGGTGTTGGTACTGTGGTGGCCCAAGTGGTTAAGGTACTAGACGATGAAGGACCAGAAGGACCAGGGTTCAAATCCTACTTCTGTCACAGTTGGACCCCTGAGCTTAACCCACAATTACATGGTTTGTCTTGTCCCTCTGGATAAGGGTGTCTGCTAAATGGCGAAAATGTTGGGAAACTTCCATCAATCATGTTCTATCAGTATCCTAAACTTTGGTATGTTCTCACTTGGAGTTTCCTTATTTATATCCATCACGCCTCCCAAAATATTTCCAGTACATGCCTTGTAACAGGCTGGTGTCATAACCAACCTTATAAAGTACGTACTTTGGGTGAATGAATAAATCTTGAGTAAACACTAGACACATATGCTGTATGGTTAGCAAATATGCCAAATGCAAAAGCCCGATCTTCTATTGCCTATGACCTCAGTGAAACAGGGGATTACATGACGGCGGTAGTTCACTTAAAACAGGAGTGTGCTAGGGCATGTGTTTCTTTATTTTGTAGGATGTTGTAGGCAATCCCACGCTTAAGCCCGATAAATCAGGACTAATACCAGGTGGCACTTATTCAACATCTTACTGAATCTTCCATCCTATACATTATAAGTCTGTTTCACGCAGCAGCTCAACAGAGACCTAGTGGCGTCCTCTGAGATTTATTTACAGCCTCTGATCTCCGCTCACCGTGGCATCTATGTTTTTGATCTTTGCACCTTTCTGTAATACGGCCGTAATTCAGCGACTCTGCTGCTGTAATCTCAGCGCTTTTGTTCATCTTGTAACCATAACAGACTCTGTTGGGGCTTTTGAGATGTGTTGACGCTCCTCTGATACTGTGAATATGTTACTACTTTACTACCTAAAGGAAGCTGCTTGGGCTGCCCTGCAGTTTGAAGTGGATGTGAGGGGTTCTGCAGCATTTCACTGGGCAGCAGTCCATCACAGGTTTTTGAAAATACAGTATATCAAAAGTTCATGGGGTTTAGTCCTTAAGTAAGTCCTAAATAACTGGCTCTTACTATTTTCCCAGCTAGATGAATCCATTTTTGTGGATTTTTGTAAATGACCAAAGTTTGCATAATCCTGGTCAAATTACACCTTTTCCTGCTTTCTGCTAAGGCTCCAGGTCCAGGTTCTGCTAGCTGTTCATCAACTCAACAAAGCCTTGTAAGTGTTCCGCTGTTTTTTCCAAGTTGTATCGTTGTATGTTAATTAGCTCAGGGATATAATCGGAAAGATGGAGTTCAAATCCCAGGCACTGCTAGGACTGTGAGAACGAATTGTCACCTTTAACTGCCCAGCCAGATTTGGTAAGCACATCTGTTTGCTTGCCATCATGAGGTGAATGGTTTACTGCTGATATCCAGAACACCTCTTGGACTTTTAAGTCTTTTAACCCCAAAGTCATTAATCATAGTTTTCCATTGAAAATCCTAGTTATCCATTGGACTCATATACAGTCGTGAAACTGTTGCCAGCTCAATGGAAATGTTGTCTTTTGGCTCTTTGGCTTTTAAACCCCCAAACCAATAACCCATAAACCTGCTGTAACCAGTTATAAAGCCTTCCCAATCTAGCCAACTAGATTACAGGCGTCATGGCATTGTCTGTTCATCCCCTTACTTTCCTTGGCCGCCAATAAAATGATGACTATCCATTTACAATTTACAGCATTTAGCAGAGGTCCTTATCCAGAGCGACTTACAAATGATACAGTCTTAGAAATCAAGCAACCACAGGTCAAGGCCCTTGCTTAAGGCCCCAACTGTGGCAGCTTGACTGAGGTGGGATTTGAACCTTAGATCATCAGGTACCTGAACCTCTAGGCTACCACAGTCCCAGTATCCATCTCATCCTTATGTGCATGGATGAAGCAGTTTTGCTCCCAGTTGCTGACCGTTAATCAGAATGCTGTAAGTTCAAATAATTGACATTTTTAGCAGACCTTTTCTAGAACCACATACAACTAATACAGTCTTACAAGGGACAATGCTGGTAATTAAGGGCAGAGCTGAGGCCTTTTAACCTTTTAAGCATTTTATTGCAATAGTCCTGTAGCTCATTCATTCAGCCATTAGCAAATCCTGGCTCGGCCAGTCTGCCACTGATGGGAGGCTGAGTAAATTGTTCTGGATCGTCAGTTTACTGGTGCTCCACCACTGGCTTGCTCCCGTTCCTTCTCGTAGCTTCAACTGTAGAGCCTTAAGTCTCCAACTCACAGTACGTCAATCTCCATCAATCTCTGTTTTTAAAACTCACCTTAAGCCATACTTGCTCACACAAGAATGAATCCTTAAACCCAAAACCATGAGCCTCAGGTTCAACTAGCCGTCTAGTCTTACTGGAGTCTTATGGTTTTTACTGTTTATCCTGGGGAGGGGCATGGTTGGGCCAGAGCTTAACTTGGAGTTACATGTAAGTCCAATAAGTGCATCATGTCCATAGCAGGGCATCAAACAAGATGTTTTTAGTTATTGGAAACAAAGGTTGTCCGTTAGCTGAAAGTCGATCTGTATGTAAAGGCGGCAAATATATGTATGTACTGTTCTAATAAACATTTGTAAATCAATTTTAATATTAAATTACTTATTATTATTAGATTACTTGTTTTAGTAGCATTATCAGTTTTAAATCTGTTTATGTTGGTCAGGCCTCCCAGTGAGGATTCTGAGTGTTCAGTGGATGCAGATGGAAGTACCCTGAGCTCAGGATGCCAATCTATCACAGCTCAGTCATATCTAACTGTGCCACTGGGACACACAAACATATATGCACGTGTGTGTGTGTTGTGTAAGTGTGTTCAGAGTCTTTCTGGTGATAGTTCACTTCTAGCCACAAGCCTTTTAGGATTAGATTACAACAAGAGCATATTTTTTACCGTACGACAGTTTATAATGTAATTATTCCACTGGTGACATGATGATTACAGTCACACACACACACACACACACACACACACACACACACACACACACACACACACACACACACACACACACACACACACGTACACTTTCTCTTTTCTCCAGCAGCCTATCATTACAGAACAGATGTGTGTTTGCACAGGAGTTTCCCCTGTAGCCTCACTCACTCAAAAGTCAATTTTCAGTCGTACAAAAAAGTTCTGCCTTAAGATATCATTATTGGATGGCAATTACAGATCAGATTATACACAGATGCCCCTTATCGCAACCAAACAATACGCTGGGGGTTTGCTGTTCCTTCCTTTAGTAGCTGCAAGGCAAGTTGTAAGAAGGAAAAACTTTTAGAGATTTAAGTTGCACGACGTTTATGTTTATTTTTTTTGGTATGGTATAAAAAATTAAATCGGCAGTTCCGGTATCTACAGTATTTAACCCTGCAATTCCATGGTGCAAATATATAAAAGATCTGCTGATGTGACCTAAAATCAGGTTTTTCATAACCCTATAAATTTTCTGCAGTTCCTGTATCTATCAAACCTCGCAAATCTGTGGTGTAGTCATGGAAAAGATTTGAGGAAGCGACTTTATTAGCCTACAATCAAGTTTTCCTTAATTGCCGAACCTTAAGATTTTGGTGTTTTGGAGTGAAATTTCGAACGTTCTCTGGATTTATATTTGCACCAGAGCATCCTGAGAGTAATCTGTAGATTATTGTGACTCCATAATTCTCCAAGTTTGAAATGTGCCCATCTAATTTATATTGTCTATTCTTTTTTAATTCTAATTCTAATCAATAAAGTCTGCACTTCCTTCATCTAGTTCATCAAAGCCATGGTAAGAATATGAAAAAGAATATGAGGATGTGGCTTTTTTATTTTTAGGCCAAAAAATGTTTGGTGTTTTGGGGAAAATGTTCCAGCTGTGATGTTATTCACAGTTACGTTCCCCTGCTCCTGTTCTAAAATGTACACTTTTATTTTGGTTGCGTATGATCGGAACATCACAGATATGACAAATGTGAAGAAAATACCTAATACCTAAATACCTTTAAGTCAATTAAAGTCAATTATATCAACCATTCACTATTTGTGCATTTATATGTAATGTCTGGACAAAGCAACAAAGCATTATATATGTCAGAAACAAACAATACTTACACAATACCAACATACCAAAATGGCCAGAACACAACAGAAGGGAACAAGATTAAGAAGCAACAAAAGTCCTTCTGCTAAAACCTAGAAATGTGTAAATCAACAAGCCAGATTCGGACATTTTATATATGAGCCAGCGTGCATTCTGTCTCTTGCTGTGTTACACTGCCCTCTATAGGATGACCTCGTCATTGCAGTAGTTACCCGCAATAGATTGAAGCAGAGAACGTTTAGCACATTACTGTAGATTATAACCTGCTTCTATAAAACCAGGGTCTGTATGTGTGTGTGTGTGTGTGTGTGTGTGTGTGTGTGTGTGTGTGTGTGTGTGTGTGTGTGTGTGTGTGAGTGTGT
>JAUZST010007233.1:0-14308 GCA_034779995.1 Parotocinclus haroldoi | reverse complement strand
TTATGATCATGACAGGTTTAAAAATCAAATAAAAGGCCATTCACCTATAGCCAGTTCCCCCTGTTTAGGCACGTGGAAGGGTAGGGCCACAGTCAAGGTTTAAAGTTCTTGGAGGGGGGGGGGTGAGGGCAGAGGGGTCTAGTTAACCTTTCAGACTCGTGGTTTTGATGTATGACGGAAAGAGTCACACTGCTGCTGAATGAGTCCAATCACAGCTCTGATCACAGCTCTGTCTGAGACAAGCAGCCGGGTCGGTCCACAATTGGGAATCATTTAGGGATCATCGATGGTCGGTAAATATTGACTTGTTTTCATAGAGAATACAGCATTACAACGTCTTGATCTGGATTTACGCAGCTCGGCCTATTGAGGTATGTTGTTTTTCGGACGCTATACTACTGGGGTACTGCAAGAGTATTGTTTGAAACCTTGATTTGAATCGATGCAGTATCATTGAGCAAGGTGACGCTGCGATTGATGTGAATTTGTTAACTTGATTTCCAAGGCCAATTCTTTTTAGTCCAGGGTTTTTTCTTCATCATAACTACGACATACATTAAACATATCCTACTGTAAACATTCATGCCATTAAACTGCCATGATATCAACAAGATTATTTGAAAAAGATTTTCTTTTCATTCTAAAGGAGTTTAAAGAGTGCTTTGGCTTTGCTTGTTATCTTATCTTGTGATAACTCGCATATCGAATTTCCTTAATTTCTCAAAATTTGCAGTATGTTGCTTTACCTGCCTTTACATATGTATTCCTTGTAACTGTAAATCTATTTTACACACATAACTGAAACTATATATATATATGTGTGTGTGTGTAGAGGATTGATACACTGCACAAAGTACACTGACTTTGTGATTCACACTTACAGGGCATCTACAGATCCAAAGGAAAATGAAGAATTCTTCTACCTCCGTTTCCTCTCAGGAACAGAATGTTACAGGAGTGAGTTTACTTTTCTTTTCTCTTTTCATCTCTTCCTGTCTCTTCTCGTATTGTCTCTTCATGTCTTCTTTCTTTCTTCAATCTTTACTCTTCTAGTCTCTTCTTATCATCTGGTTTTGTCTCTTCCCATCTGTTCTCTTCTCATCTTGTTTCTTCTCTTTTTGTCTCTTCTCTTCTCATCTGTTTTCTTCTCATTTTGTCTCTTCTCTTCTTGTCTCTTCTCTTTTCATCACTTCTCTCTTTGTCTTATCTCTTGTCTTCTCGCCTCTTCTCTTTTTAAATTTGTTCCTCCTGCTCACAGAGCTTTCCTCATGTGACCGATTCACCCGTGACCATGAACTCCTTTCCCGAAGGCCACCTGGCTCCAGACTACAGAGAAACAGAACCTCCACTCAAACATTTCCACAAATACCACAACAGCATGAAGACCCTGATCCCTGTCCGCTTCAGCTCTGGGTAAAGTTTCCATGTGGCACACCCCATTATCTACTACTATATTAGTTTCATCCTAAAAACAGACAGATATGGCTGATCACAAATAGAGTTTTGGCATGCAAACCCAGTTTGCATAGGAAATGAAGTGCTCACGTCATAATAACAGCGGTGTTATTGCTGACCGTCCGCAGTTCAAACCCCATGGATGATGCAGGGTTTTTCTCCTTTACCTCGTTTGCGTGGATGACCCCCATGATGTGGAAGCTGTTCAGGAACCGCCTGGATTTCAGCTCTCTTAAACTTTCTCCTCATGATGCCTCCGACAAAAATGGAGAGAGGTAGTACAGTTATACGAACAGTTTACTACATGTAAATGTAAAAAGCATATCGGTGAACCATGTACACATTAATTTATTTTCATTATGTCACAAATTAACATTGAACCAGTGGAACGTCATGATTGTGATATACATTGATTAAAAAAAAGAAATCCATATTTCTAGGGCATATAAGCCAGCAATAAACAATTTTTATGTTTAAAAATAGTTCTCGTTGTTAGGTGGTTATTAAGAATGCTTCAGTTGCAGCTCATGACTGGGACTCCTCTAACCCCCAGCATGCACTGCGGAGGCCTCATGCATTTGGGGTGACAAATAAAAAGCCCCTGTCCGGTTCACTTCGCATTTATCAAATCAAAGGTTTTCTATCAAGGACATAACAGTTTCCAATCTCATATTTCTTTACTTACTTTATACTCAATATTCCATTTATTTACATTTCTCTCTTATATGGTGTGGTTTCATATTCTCTATTTTTATATACTCATTTTCATTTTGCCTTTCGTTCATTTCATCATAGCCTTTACATTATGAGATTTTCATTTAAGCTGTATATTTTCTCTGTTTAAAATGATCATATTTACCTACTGCTTATTTATTTCAACTAATATGATAATAGTAATTAGGTAGCCTACTTTAACTCTTCATTTACTGTCTAGACATTTACTGTGAAATGAGGCTTTTTGGGTGTTGGGTTTCTTCCTTGTAAAGTTTTTCCTTGCCACTGTTGCCTCGCAATTAGGGCTTTGAGTCTAGATATCTGTAAGATATCTGCTAAGACAACGCTCTGCCGTAAAATAGTGTGATATTTGATCATTTGACTTAATTAAACAAAGTTCAACAAATATCAATTCATAATATACTGTAGACAGAAAGGGAAGGGAAAGCTGGACTGGCCACGTAATAATGCACTTAACCTAACTGCTTTGTGTGATTAATGCTGTGTGTGTGTTTGTGTTTGTGTGTTTCTGCGTAGGATCATAAAGATGTGGGATGAGGAGGTGGAACGTGTTGGAATTGAGAAAGCCTCTCTCGTGTCCATAGTGATGCGCTTCCAGAGGACACGCCTAATAGTGTCTTTCTTCATCTCGCTCCTGTTCACACTGTCACTGTTTGTCGGCCCAGTACGTTTGGATTTTCTTCACTGATATAAAAAATCAGTTACTCCCTGCTGGAGCATGCACTGCCAAACCAAACCAATTTTCTGCCTAGAATATTTCTCCACACTGTTGAGGCAGAGTTGATCAGGGTGTCAAAATGGACAGACGTCAGTTGGATTAGACAAACGTTCCGAGGCGCCCTGAAATAACCGGAGCTCTAATAACTTCTGTGTGTCCTGCAGTCCATTTTGGTGAACGAGATCCTGAAGTATGTGGCTCAGCCGGAGGCGTCGACGCTGCTGCACGGCGTCGGGATGTGCGTGGCCCTGTTTGTCTCCGAATTCTCAAAGGCCTTCTTCGCCTCGCTCATCTGGTCGGTGAACCTGCGCACCGCCATCAGAGTAAAAGGAGCCTTCAGCATGCTGGCCTTCTCCAAGATCAGCTCGCTCCGAAGCCTCAACGGTGCCACAGTGGGAGAGGTAGAATTTGATTAGAATGATTAGAAGGATCATTTTATTGTGTGCCATCAGGTTTTTTAAATGTTGTCTCTCTCTTGATAAGGTGGTTAACGTTTTGACGGGTGACGGCTATCGGATGTTCGAGGCGGTGCTTTTTGGCTTGTTTGTGTTCTGTGTCCCCATGTTGCTCATAGTGTGTATTATTTATTCCTGCTACATCTTGGGCTACACCGCACTTATAGGAGTCGTAACCTACCTGATCTTTATACCTGTACAGGTGAGCTACTGAACTCTAAACCAGTCCGTGTGGATGTCACACACTGATCTACATAAGCCCTTGCAATAGCGGGAAAGTATGACGGTGTTTGTTAGGATCACAGAAAAGTCATCACTCGGCATGTTTGTGTCTTTGGTGTGTGTTCGTTTTAGTTCTTCACCGGCCTGCTGATCCGATTATTTCGGAGACGGGCCGTCTCGGTGACCGACAAGCGCGTTCGCACCATGAACGAAATCCTGACCTGCATCAGACTCATTAAGATGTACGCATGGGAAGAATCTTTTGAGAAAACAATCACAGGTATCCAGCTACAGCGTGGCAGCCTTTGTTTATTTATTTATTCCATTATTTTCTATTCGTTTATTGTATGTGATCATATTTGTATCCCAGTCCAATGGACCCATTGTTTTCGACTGCTTTTATAATTTATTTAATTGAATTTATTCTGCTACAGGTAAAGTCTCATTGTTCATTTCATTTGATTGTGTTTTTACTTTATTATCCCCATACATTATTGATTTATTGTTTTGTTTTCTTTTTTCTTTTTTTCACCCAAGCGTGTTATGTCTCTTGTGTTTTGGTCTATTCCTTTCGTCAGCACCTCTGTTTTGTATCAGTGAGGGTGTCCCTTGGGGAAATCCGAGAATAAAGTAAGGTTGGTTCATTGATTGACGATAAAACCTTATGGAAGACGTTATGCACTCCTAAAATATACCTTTTTTTTTACGATTTAGGGTGTAATTTATGTTACGTTTATGTTTTACTTTATGTTACTCGAGTATTCGAGCTGACCTAAGTGGCCTGTTGTTTGACTTTACGAAGGGAATCCTATAATAAACATAAATACACATTCAGCATCTTTTAAGATCAAATCTTTTTTTTGTCAAAAGCTTCTTGACCAAATGTGCATCAGACCCCTGCTGGTGTTCATGGAATCTTGCGTTTTGTTGTTTATCATGAAAGCGGCTCTTTATGATGCTATTAGCACTTGTTTTGCTTATCACTTATCAACACAATTGCACCATTTACATTGTATTGTGTTGGACATACTGTGATTGCACCGACTTATGTCCTGTTACTCATCATTATGAGTATGACTCATTATCAAGGCCTATAAAAATGATTAAATGCTGCCTGATCATACAGTACTAATTGCAGTTCTTAAATAAAAAAAAGCATCTCTGTTTTTCCTAACTTCGTATATAATCGAGTCCAAAGGTTTACCTGCCCAGACATCCAAACTCATTTAGGATTTTAGTGAGGTAGTCTTCCACAGTGTGTCCAGTTCCTCCTGAAACCTCTTCCCTCCTCAAGCCTTACGCTTGGGACGGTGATCATTAGGGCCCAACGGCTGCTTCGTCTGACCACAAAACGTTCCTCCAAAAGGCTCTGTCCTTGCTTTGTCTAGTTTCCATCCTCCTTTACTTGACCGTTGTGCATTTAATTTAGTCCCAGCCTTGATTCCACCATGATAAAGGACCCTAAATGGTGGGTGTCGAGCATTCTGTGTTGTTGTCTTGGGGTACGGTTGAACCTTCTTTAGCCTTGAGGCTTTTTATTTGCATTAGGTTTCTTTTTTCTGAAAGATGTTTTATGTTGATGGCCCCAATCTTTAATATATTCGGACAAGAAACACGCAATTCCTGTGTTCTTATATTTGCACATTGAAGGAAAGTGGAACCATACTCATGGAACCACGTTTGTGGTCTTGGCTGAGCTGCCTGGCTTTTCTCATGGTGTATTTACGGTAGGCCCTTAGACAGAGCTTCTCAAAGTCATGACATCAAATCATGGCATCGTCATCGGGATCAGAAGCAGGACCTGGCATTATTGTCGACTTTGTGTATCGGGACGCCTTCTTACCCTACGCTTTTCTCTCATTATCTTTACTCTTACCCTTATGTAGATATACGAAAGAATGAGAAGGGCCTGTTAGAGAAAGCATGCTACATTCAGAGCATGAACGCCTCCCTAGTCACGGTAGTTCCTTCTCTGGCCACCATCTTCACCTTCATAGTGCACACATCGTTGAGATTCCCTCTGGAACCGTCCACTGTGAGTGTCCACCATGTTACATCCACTGTTATCACCCTGATTGAAACAAGATCGGTTTAGATGCATAGGAAACATTTTCATTGATCGTAGTTCAATGCATCTCTGGCTTTGGCAGGCGTACACCATTATTGCTGTGTTTAACTCCATGAGAATGACTATGGGTCTGCTGCCGTTCACGGTAAAAGCGCTGGCAGAAGCTAAAGTCGCTTTGGCTCGATTAAAGGTCAGTTTTGCTTATGTTTTATCTTTTAATCTCTCCTCTTGCTTTTAGAAGTAGGTAATCAGAGTTAAACATACATTAGGCCCAGTGATAACTTCTGCTTTACAGCAGAGAACAAAGAAGCTTACTTTAGCCGTGGTGACTTTATACTGCATTTGGACTTGTAGTTAATCCTGAACCATATTCCTAGAAGTTCCCTTTATAAATGATGGTAATGGTTTTAATGGGAGGAAATAGTGCTGTACTGTAGCCTTGTGGTTTTTGTACGAAACGTGTTATTTATTCACCACACTTACTTCTTCTTTCCTAATCATCTAGAAACTTCTTCTAATAAAAAATCCCAAGCCCTACTTGATCCAGGACAAAGATTTGGATGCCGCTTTAGTGATGAACGAAGCGTCATTCTACTGGAACTCCCCAAACCCTGAGAGCCAAGTGACCGGTTTGGTGGGCAAAGAAGTCAAAGGGAGCAAACCAGACCCTGTGGAAGATGCTCCGATAGACACCAAAACAGCTCTGAGGAATATCACGTTTACTTTGCCTAAGGTCTGGAAGTGTTCATCGTGTGCTCCGGGCTAAGGATCTGCTACTTAGGAATATATTAGAACGTGACTTTCTATGTAGTAAACTCTGTTTACTTTATATATTAATGGCTGAAACCTCGGTTAGGTTTCATCCACTTGATTGAACTTTACTTATTCCTTCAGGGAAACCTGCTCGGGGTTTGTGGCAACGTCGGAAGTGGAAAAACGTCACTCATATCAAGCATACTGGAGCAGGTACTGTAGTTGTACACGGTTTGAGACGTTTTATTTATCTCTGATAGTAAATACGGCTTGCTTTTGGCATTTTACTACAATAATAATAGGCCCGAACTGTGGTGTAATATTGACGTAGCGCTAATAATCCAATGAATCTCACCTTCTGCTATGGTGTTGCATTAGATTCATGAAGATCACGACTGTTTTCATTTAACTCTGGCTTCCTTACGAAGCTCTCTGTGAATACAGAAATCATGCGTGAATTTAAATCGGATCATCTAATAATACTGTCTGACCGGTTGGTTTCATTTCACCACAACACTCGGGCTCAGTACCGTTTCCTTCACGAGTTATCTTTAAAGACTCTTCATTGATTTTTTTTTTTTCAAAAAGATGCACCTTCAGAGTGGCTCAGTCTCAGCAAACGGGACCCTGGCCTACGTTTCCCAACAAGCCTGGATCTTCCATGGAACTGTACGAGAGAATATTTTAATGGGAGAAGCTTTCGACCAGCAGAGGTAACACAAGCAAACAAACAGCGCCATGTTTTAATGAGCCGAAAGTTTGGCTTTAGGTTAATTATGCCAATGAAATGTCCCCATATTGATAGAAATACAAACTTTTTTTTTTTTTTTTAAAGGTATAACCGTATTATCGATGTCTGCAGTCTAAGGCCAGATCTAGATATTTTACCTTCCGGTGACCAAACGGAGGTTTGTTTTACATTTAATCGAATACTCGCTGCTTCTACATTGTCTTTTTCTAATATGGCCTATGATACATGCAGAACAGAGAAACGTGCATTAAGTGAAATCTGTACGTGTGTGTGTGTGTGTGTGTGTAGATTGGAGAAAGGGGTCTGAACTTATCAGGTGGCCAAAAGCAGAGGGTCAGCCTGGCCAGAGCGATCTACTCAAACCGAGACATCTTTCTATTGGACGATCCTCTTTCTGCGGTCGACGCCCATGTGGGCAAACACATTTTTGAGGAGTGCATCAAAAAAGAACTGAAGGGCAAAACCGTCATCCTGGTCACACATCAGCTTCAGGTAATGCGCCGTGATTTTGCTTCTAGTTTTGACCCATCATTGTTTAGTGTTCCTTTGAATTATTACATAAAATCTTAGTTATTAGCTACGTTACATTCCTACATGATATAATCCAAGAAAGTTAGGGTTAAGGGCCTTGCTCAAAGCCGAACAGCGGCATCTGGTAATTGCTGGGAATTGAACCGCGAACCGATGAGCCACCGCTGGCCATTCCGGCAAACAGGAGACTCCTTTGACTTACTTTTTCCATTGTTAGTTGACCATTCTGAAGCCTGAACACAGGCTTTAGTCAGGTGAGGAGGGTAGATGAGGGGAATTAAACAGTTTTCACATGACCCGTATAAACTCAGCACGGTTACCTAACATAGACATCATATAATGGATTGACTTGTTGACCTCTTTCAATGTTTACCTCTCAGTACAATGTTCGTACCGCGTTCACCTCCCCCTTCCTGTAGTATCTGGAGTTCTGTGATGAGGTCCTGCTTTTGGACAGTGGCGAGATTAAGGAATTTGGAACACACAAAGCTCTGATGAGGGCGGACGGTCGATACGCTCAGCTCATCGACAACTACCAGCTGGAACAGAACGACGTAACGGCGCTTTCAAAAGCACCTTAACATTTACACTCCAGTTTGTTGAATTTGTTAAAACGGTACTTGTTTGTAGGTGAAAAAAGACGAAGCCCCCACAATGCCCTCTGACTCCAGCAGACAGGACACGGATCATTCTGAAGCCAGTGGGATCGTGAACACAGGTCCGAATGAGCTGGCTTCAGTTTAGTGTAGTAATGAACGCATTTGTAAATCCGAAAGTAATCCAGGGCTGTGATTACAAATGCATATTTTAAGAACTGCCATAATGAACGGTGTCATAAATGTTTCGATTTAGGAATACTGCTACTGGTAAATATTCAGTCATGTAAGCAATATGTAAAACATGATTTACCTTATAAGCATACAGTCACCAAGCGCTTTATTAGGAACCCTGTACTACTGTTGAAGCCCTTCCGCCTCAAGGTATGACGTGTAGCCTTTCTGCTAGCTCGTGCCGGTCTGGCCATTCTCCATTAAACTTAATCATCAATGAGTTAATGCACTTAATAATCCGATTATAGTCTGATTTCTGCAGTTATATTATTATTCAGATTGAAATTAAGAAATTCGGGTCGGATGTGTCTGCGCTTAGGTTGCCAGGTCCACTTTTTCAAAGGACTTGGGTTTGTCTGGGCTATTTTTCGTTGATCGGTGGATTTTTTTTAGGGGGATGCTCGGAGGGCCGTTCAGAAATGTTTGTTGTCGTTCTCTGCAGCTTTTGACATGTCTGACGAGGAGGTTCCAGAAAAGGAATCGACAGTGAAGTCTCAGAATGCGAAAGTTCCTGAAACAGGTACACACACTAGTGAGTTTACTTGGCAAATGTTAATATGTGAACTCCACACAGTCCGGGACTTGAAGCAGGGTTTCTGGAGCTCACAATTCCTTGAAATGTTCCTGCATTTTTAGAGCCCGGGGACCAGCTGGTTACAAAAGAGGTGTCTCAGCAGGGGTCAGTCACTTTGAGAACCTACCAACAGTACTGCCTGGCTGCCGGAGGTAACTCTTACTGACTCACCCTGTCGTTCACTCTTTCATGCTTCGGTCTGATTGCTCATGTTTTTTAGGTTACTTTCTGATGTTCTTCGTCCTGATCGTCTTTATACTGCTGGTGGGAAGCACTGCCTTCAGCTACTGGTGGCTCAGCTATTGGCTGGATCAAGGCTCTGGGGTAAAACACACACACACACTTTTTTTAGGAACTCACAGTAGGTCCTGCAGTTTAATAATGCTGTGCCTGATCTTTTATTTATATGTCCAGGCAAATAAATAGTTACGGGGGCTCAGTGGGTGGCATCGCTGCCTCACAGCAAGAAGGTCCCGGGTTCGATCCCAGGGTGAAGCGGCCTGGGTTCTTTCTATGTGGAGTCTGCATGTCCTCCCTGTGTCTGCGTGGGTTTACTCCGGGTACTCTGGTTTCCTCCCACAGTCCAAAGACGTGTGTTAGGTTAATTGGTGCCTCTAAAAGTGGCCCTTAGTGTTTGCCTGTGTGTGTGTGTGTGTGTCCTACGATGGATTGGCGACCTGTCTAGGGTTGTTCCTCACCTTGCCCCCCCGAGTTGCCAACTGGGCAGGAGCTTAAGTGTGGATTAAGCGTAACATAATGAATGAATGAATAGTTATAAAACCTACGTTCTTGTCTCTCTCTCTCTGTCTGTCTCTCAGGTGTTGAATGCATCTGACCCGAGCTCTAACGGCGGTAACATCTCAGACAATCCCAATCTGCAGTTCTATCAGATGATCTACGGTCTCATTGTGGTGGCCATGGTGACGCTGAGCATTATAAAGGGCTACGTGTTCACCAAAGTCACGCTGCACGCCTCGTCCAAACTCCACGACACCATGTTCAAAAGGGTGAGACTCAACACCGCACAGCGTAAGCACCGGTTCTCAAACCTTCAGCATGTCATGCTTTCTCTTTGTCCTCTCAGTCGATTAAGCTTAACCTTTTGTTCTATCTACCCGTTCTAATGCTTGACTCCATGGCACAAATGTCAATTATTATCTTTTGTTCGTGTCCCGAAATAGCTGTTCTAGGTCCTGACTGGGTCGCTGACATGTAACCCAGTAAGCTACCATTAAATTAAAGTGTAAAACAAGTTTTATTGCTTGATGGCTAGGAATAAAAAAACAGTTCTCAGCGATGGACTGCTGGACTCTCGCCGCAGTACCGACTGAAACCGTGGCAAATATAAAAGTGGGGCAGTAACAGTAACCATTGGCTTTAATTTATATGTTTTTAGATGCCTTAAACTGTAGTTATGGAGCTCTAGTTCAGTTCAGTATTGATTTTTACACCTTATACAAATTATTATATTATAAATAACGTAAATGGTATTGCTATAATCATTTAATTCGACAGTTTATCATACTTGTTCATATTCCTAACCCCTTTGTAACTACTACAGCCTGCAGTTAATTAAAATAATATCAGGCCGATAGTGGCTTGATGCCTTTTCCCTGGGAACCCTCCCCCTTCTCTGCGGGTGGCGCTGTCGGCATCTGCTCCCCTGTCCCAGTGGGTGGCGCTGGTTACGCCCGCTCCCTCGGGATTTTCCACCCTGCTCTTCGCCCTTGCTTTCCTAAGCCTTCTCTCTCCCCTTGCACTCCCTTTTAGCTATAGCCGTTAGCCTCTTCTGTTGTTTGTGAGGTTTTCACTACACATACGTCTGACTACCTCCTTTTTTTACCTGAAACGCTGTGTTACCCCGGCGATTCGCGCCATTAATGACATGGGTTAGAACTAGGCCAGCCTTCATCAGATATATGTTTAAATGGTTTCCGAAAAACCATTCCCTTACTCACTTGCCGCTAAGAAGGTCCAAGGTTCAAATCCCACCTCTGTCAAGCTGACCCTGTTGGGTCCCTGAGCAAGACCCGGAACCCAGAATTGATCATTTGTGAGACGTTCTGGATAAGGGGCGCGACTCGACTGTCACGTGACACTTGTATCGACTGGCGCTTACTATTCTTGTAACTCCGCCCATCAGATCCTGGCAAGTCCCATGAGCTTCTTTGACACGACTCCTACGGGCCGGGTGGTGAATCGCTTCAGCAAAGACCAGGACGAGATCGACACCGCGCTCCCTTTCAACATGGAGAGTTTCCTGCAGTTCTTCCTCATGGTCACCAACACCATCCTGACCGTGTGCATCGTCTTTCCCTACCTCCTCATTGCTGTGGCTGCCCTGGGTGTCATCTTTGCCGTCATCCTCTAGTGAGTCCTAAACACGCCGACGTCTGGCGGCTCAGCGCATATTAACTAAAATGATGTTCTCATACACTGAGCAGCGTTATCCGATTTTGCTGTGTACCCCCTTAATGGTTTCCTGCGTTGTGCGGTGCAGCGTCTTCCAGAGAAGCATTCGAGAGATGAAGCGGATGGAGAACGTCAGTCGCTCCCCCTGCATCTCGCTCACCACCTCCGTCATCCAGGGCCTCAGCACCATCCATGCTTATGACAAGAGAGCCCAGTACGTAGAACAGTAAGTAGTCCGACCAGGCCGCATCCGAACCCGAGACCCTGAGGCATTGCTTCACCTATAGGAACGGTTTTTAACCACAGGATTTTTCTTTCAATAACAGGTTTAAATTGCTCAGTGACCACAATAATAATCATTTCCTGTTGTTCAACTGTGGCACCCGCTGGCTGTCCTTCTGGCTGGACTTCCTGTCTGCCTCTGTAGCCCTGATGGTGGCGCTGTTCGTAGTGCTCAGCCCCAACGATGTAATCAATCCAGCCCTTAAAGGCCTGGCCCTGTCATACATTATGCAGGTAACACACAAAAATATCTCTCACCCCCCACGTAGAAACACTTCTGTTGTGATCTATTAAAAATATATTGGCTTGGCTTGGCTTGGCTTGGCTTGGCTTGGCTTGGTTTCTCCGTTCTGTAGTTGACAGGCATGCTGCAGTACGTCGTGAGACTTTCTACAGAAGTGGAGGCCAAGTTCACCTCAGTAGAGAGACTCCAGGAGTACATCACGGTGAGTCATCCAGTCACACTCCTTTTGTTTGGTCCATCTCATCCTCGCTAGGCCGGACTATCACTTTATACCCGATTTTGACTAACTGAACTGAACGTTCGTTGAGGTTAAATGTCACAAACGTCGGCTCTGTATTTCAGGGCTGTGTCCCCGAGGCAGCGCGCACACTGAAAAACGTCACTCTGCCCTCTGACTGGCCACACGAGGGCGCCATTACCTTTAAAAACTACAGCATGAGGTACAGACCGAACACTCCCGTAGTGCTGAACAACCTCAGTCTGACAATCCAACCAGGAGAGAAGATCGGCATCGTGGGACGCACCGGCTCAGGTAAGACGCCGCCTTTGGTTCATTTGAACACAGCAAACATGATACACACTCTGTATTTATAAGGGCTGAACCTTTCCGCACCTGCGTGCAGGTAAATCGTCTCTGGGCGTGGCCCTGTTCCGTCTGGTGGAGCCAGCAGGGGGCGTTATTCTCATCGACAGTGTGGATATCAGCACTTTAGGCCTGCGAGACCTGCGCAGTCAGCTGTCCATCATCCCCCAGGATCCCGTCCTGTTTATCGGCACAGTCAGGTGACGTCCCGGCCGTAACTGTAATCCCGGTTCTAATGAAGATGATCAGGTTCTGCTAGCTAAACGTTTTTGGGTTTTTTTTTTATGTGGGATTGGACTGGATTGAATGCAGGTATAACCTGGACCCGTTTAATAATCACTCGGATGAGGAGATCTGGAGGGTTCTGGAGAAAACCTACGTCAAAGAAGCAGTAAGTCCAGACTCGGTCCTGATGAACCGAGCGACCGTGTGAGGACTGAGAGCAGACAGGAGTCCTGAATGATGATGGATCTTCATTCTCTCCTCCTAACACTGTGGTGTTCTGTTTGCTGTTCGTTACCGTAGCTAAGTTCTGAGTGTTGGTTCTGTTTTTTCGGGGCAGACGTTAACCAAAGGCGTCTTTTAAAAGATCTGTAGGTTACCTCAGAAGCTGGACTCAGCAGTAGTGGAGAACGGCGAGAATTTCTCTGTAGGAGAGAGGCAGCTCTTATGCATGGCCCGAGCACTGCTTCGTAATTCAAAAGTACACACACACACATACACACACACACACACACACACACACACAGAGTGCTGATCTGAAGCTGAAGTGTTTTGGATGAACAGATCATTCTGCTGGATGAAGCCACGGCGTCTATAGACTCGGAGACAGACGGTCTGATCCAGCACACCATCAGAGAGTCCTTCCAGCACTGCACCATGCTCACTATAGCACATCGTATCAACACCGTGCTGGAGTGTGATCGAATCCTCGTCATGGATCAGGGCGAGGTGAAGACACACACACACACACACACACGCGCAGCATGCTTCATAAGATTTAGAATCTCTACACACCTTCTAATTCAACATGCGCTTCATGTTGGGACTGCAGTAGCCTCGCGGTTAAGGTACTGGACTCTGGACCTCATGGCCGAGGCTTCAAGTCCCACCTCCGCCAAAGCTGCCACAGCTGGGTTCGTAAGCAAGACCCTTAACCCACGGTTGCTTGAATTGAACGCTCTGGATAAGGGCGTCTGCTAAATGCCGTAAATGTAAATGCTGTTTCACATTTATGTTGATCTTAAGGACAAATCTGTCGCCATACTAAGCTACACAGACAAACGGTCTCGATTTATACCGTTATTATTTCTGTTATTTATTGGACCCAAGCAGGTCAAATTATAGCAGAATAACAGCAATATGATGCAGTAGCAACAAAGCTGGAGAATGAATTCAGGATAAGACAGCATGATAGGAATTAATAGTTTCCCCATTGTGGTTAAAAGTAAAATAAATGCTTCACTTAAATGTATAATAATGAACCATAAATGTAATCATATCATATTTATCTCTTTCTCTCTCTCTTTCTTTCTCTCTCTCATTCTTTCTCTCTCTCATTCTTTCTCTCTCTCATTCTTTCTCTCTCTCATTCTTTCTCTCTCTCTCTCTTTCTCTCTCTCTCTCTCTCTCTCTCTCTCTCTCTGTGTCTCATTCTTTGTCTCTATCTCTCTCTCTTTCTATTTATATCTCTCT